>CM065642.1:52192251-52382504 GCA_033220585.1 Dipteronia sinensis | reverse complement strand
TTAATATAGCTTATAATCTATAATTTGGGGAATATAATCTAAAAAAAATACCAAATATTTGATAAAATTTTAGGGATTTGACTTTGAAATTATTGCATCAAAAATGAGCCAAAATGTTTTTTTTATAGAGACAACCCTGAGAAATTAATAGTCGTTACGGAAGAGTCTGCCAAGTTACCAAGTTTGAATTATAAGAAATCCAAAACACTCTTGCATTATATTGAATAAAAACGCAAAAATAAAATATAAAAGATGGAGGATGCGTAAAAATGCAGTAATGGTGTGTTTGGTACAGGGACGGGACAAGACAACGTGGGACTAGACTAGACTGGACTTGACTAGACTGGACTTGACATGACAGTTGTTCCGTATTGTGTTTGGAATGCCTGGGACAGAACTGTGAACTGTATTGTTATGCGTTTGGTATGGCTGGGATAGGTCTGGACAAGAGGTTCAAATGACCAGAATGCCCTTCTTATATATAATAATATTATATATTAAATATAATATATAATATATAATAATATGTTAAATAATATGTAACATATTATTATATATTATATATTATTATTTAATATACAATATATATATTATATATTAATATACATATCATATATTATCTATATATATATATAGATTATAATATTAAATATTACTATATATAAAAATAATATATATATATATATATTATATATGTATATAATATATATATATATATTACATATAATATATTATTATATTTTAATATTATATTATTATACATTATATATATATATCCTATATTTATAATAATATATATATGATATATTAATATTATTATTATATTATAAGATATATATATAATATTACATAATTACCTATACAATAATATATTATTGTATAGGTAATAATATTTAATATTTAATATATTATTATATATAATAAAATATTATATGATATAGATTATAATATATTTTTTATATTTATATTACATATATATTTTATATAATATATATTTTATTATAAATATACCGATATACATTTATTATAATATATATACATATATATTATGTATTAATATTATATATATATCACATATAATAATAATGTTTGATATATCATATATATATATATATATATATATATATGATAATCCTATATATATATATATATATATTATATTATATATATATAATTATATATATTTATTGAAATATATATAATAATACATTGAACATGATTGTAATATTTTGAACAAATGACGGGTAAATTAGTCTTTTTGATACTTGTCCCATGCCATGGGACAAGTAGTCCCATGGTCTAAGGTAGGACAGTTTTTCCTAATTTTTGTCCCACCTTGTCCCGTGATGTCCTATGCTAATATCGTGCCAAATGTGGGACAAGAGGAAACTGTCCCACCTTGTCCTGTCATGTACCACGTACCAAACGCACCCTAAAAGGACACACAGTAAAATCGATCTAAATTTTTTGATATAAACCAGTCTCTTTATTCTCTCACATGCACAAAATACTCCAAAGAACAAAACACCCATAATCAAGCCATTATTTACAATAAGCACGACGCTAGAATTAACCAATGTTTTTAATATGACAATATCTTTATATTCGTATCATAAACTTTTGCTTTAAGAGATTGAGGACATTTTCTAACACTGACAACTTAACCAAAATTGATCTCAAAAAGTTGATTCCTCGTCGAAACCATAATCTGCAAATGAATAGCTAAAAATGTTGCAACGAATACCTAGAGTGAGAAAGAGAGTAGGAACCTTAAGAATGTTGAAATGAATCAAATAATTGGGACAGTGGGCTATATATAGAAAAATATTAGAGAGGAGCATAAGATTGTAATGAATTCTTTTCGGACTCTTCATATTACTGAATATAAATATATAACTAATTGATAATACTAATTAATTATGGAATGTGATAAAAAATTAAATATTTATATTAATGGCAACAATAAGATCTTTTGATATTCTTAAATTTTATTTTTGTAAATAAATATTAATTTAGAATAATAGCAGCGGTAAACGTTTTTGGAATTGATCTTTCTGTTTTACATTCCCAAGAGGCAAGAGCCATGCATGCATCTTTGTAAATTAAATGAATTAATATAAGTTTGATATTATTAACCTCTATCCTATTAAATATGGACATTTTACATATAAAATATGGAAATTTACCGTTACCATTTGAGATTAGATATGGAATAAAGAGTCTATAATGAACCAATAAGGAAAATTAAATCCCACGACTAATAATTTAATTTTTTTTTAAAGAAACCAATATTACTTTAAAAGCCAAATCAATTCATTAATAGCTCAAGATCCCTCACGACTATTATATATTAGAGTCCATTTTTGCTTACCCTCCTTCAAGGTCGGTGAGCATTACCCCCCTCCCCAATACATGCCATGCCACGTGTCTAGGGAGATGGTAGTTTTGTCCAAACACATGAGAGTTTTTGGATAAAAATACCCCTCTTTAGACACATGTCATTTATTGGGGAGGGTGGGTAATCAAAAGTCTTCTCTATATATTATATAGATATAGATTCATTGTAATTCAATTAAACCTCAATTAAATAGGTATTTATATAAATTTGAGAGAGGATAATGATAAAAGAATTTAATACCAAAACTCTCTCACGGCGACATGTGGCGTTGTGAGTATCAGCTTTTATATATTATATAGATACAATAATTTTCACATAAGTCCACATTGATATAATTATTTAAGGGCATTGAATACGAGCCACTCATTTTACATATTTTGACTTGGTATATATGCACTTGTCAAAACTTTTTTTTAAATGAGTGGCTCACATTCAATGTCCTTATATAATTCTATCAGTGATCATTGACATGAAAAGGACTATATATATATATATATATATATATATATAAATGCTACATGTTTTAAAGCTTTTAGAGCTGGAACAGTGAAAAATATATAGCAGGAGTAGATTTTTGATTTAGATAAAATATACCATTGTGGATTATACAATCATCAATTTTAGCAATCCATGAAAACAAACATCAAATGCTGATATGAAAACTTTTAAGGATCCAAATTTGCTTATACTACTAAAAATACTGGGTTTTAAAAAGAAATAATTTGATTTTGTGTGGATTTTAAAAAAGAAATAATTTCATTAAAATGATTATTGATATTAGGGTTAATCTTGATATTTTAGAGATTCCAAAGATCACATTATTAAATTTCAATTTTTTTAATTTTTTTTTTATGTAGGGAGTAAATGTGTGTGGGGATAATTATTTGGTGGCAATAAAGCCGGTAAGCCACCTATTTTTTATTTGCATACTACAATTTAAGTGTAGGTGTACTTAGTAAAACGTTGTGATATATTTAGGAAAATGTGAAGATTTTCGATAAACAAGCCCAACCGTTGACAATTAAACAGGCCCAGCCCATTACTAAAAACCCTAGAAAAAGAGACAGCTAGGGTTTTGTTGCGTTGTCATACTATAAATACACCGTCTAGTCTCCACTATAAGTCTTAGATCTGAGCTAACTTGCAACTCTGGTGGTGCCGGATCTGCTACCGAAGTCGGGTAAGCTTCGTTGTAGTTACTGGTTATTTTCATATTCTAGTCATTTTCGTTTGCTCTTACTAATCTTGGAAGTTTGTTGTTTAGTTTGATAGGATTGATCTACAGTCGAGGAATGAATTTTGATTTATCTTTTGATTTATTTATTTTTTGTTTCGTACGTCTCTGATGATGTTTAAAACATAACTTTCGTTCTACTGAGAATATCCATGCGGAATACCTATGGAGACCTGAACTGAAGAGATGCTTTTTGAATTTTTCCTCTTTTTCATTGTTAGGGTTTGTTTTTATGTTTATTTTTTTATCCCTCTCTAATGTTTAAGATCTAAACATAATGTTAGAGCTTTGGCAATCTTGATTCATATAATGTATGTGTAGAAATTAGCATTCTGCATTTGTGAACTGCCTCTGATGATGATCAAAAAAAATACTTTCGTTCTTCCGAGATTATAGTGTGCTGAAAATTATTTGGAGACCTGAACTGATGAGGCATGAATTTTTTGAATTATCACTGAAATATTTGACTTGAACATCAATCATTAAATTCTGAGAACAATATTGTTGTATTGTTTTTTCCAAGTAGTGATTTATTTGGAAGTCGGAAGTCGACTTTATTTAATACATATTAGGTTTCATCGACCTAAATTTTGTGGGTTAATTGCAATCCAATAAACTTATAGTACTCTTGTTTTTAAAATAAGAAAGCTGAATTAAGGGTTTATTGTTCTTTGTAATTTTGTTTTTATTGCTTCCAAATATTAGACATTAACGATCTTCTCTCATGAGGTACAAAACTAAAACTTTCGTTCTCCTGAGCTATATAATGCTGAAAAAATATGGAGACCTGAGCTGAAGAGAGTTCGTAAAGAAGATCTTTGATATTATATCATGATAGCTGCATTTTCTTATGAGTTTGGATGTTTCATTATATGAAAGTGAAAAGTTGCTTTTGGGGTTTGTTGTAGGCTTCTGATATTGGAAGCTTCTTTTTGATCATTGGTTTGCACTTATAGTGTAATATCAACTATCAAGCATAATGTAGCCAAGTTGCTAAATATGATATATGGACTCATAGGTGTTTTTAAAAACCATGTTAGGTTACTGTTAGAATAGAGTTGAGAGTTTTTTTTTGTTGTGTAAAACTTCAGTAAGCAACTTCCACCAGTTGGAAAAAATGTATTATCATTGCTGTGATGTGCTTGTTTCTGAACAATTTTTGATAATCTCATTTGTTTTGTTTTATGATTCATAGAGTTTGTGTATGATTAAAGAATGTTTCTTATCATATCATGTTAACAAGCATTCATAGATACTTGTTGTTTCCTGCCAGGTTTTTATACAGGTTTTGGCTGAAGAATTTTAAAGTTTACTTTTATCAATATGAGGTACAAAATTTGTCTTCTGTTTATTCTCCTGTGAATATGTAGCAAATTTTGCTTATTTATTTGAAGATTTCCATTTCTGATTTTCTGACATTATTTTCTTTGGATTTTCTCATTTTAACTTATGCAGCCGGCCAATGGAAGAAGATGTAAGTTATTCTCAAGCGCATGTTTTTACCCTTATTGTCTTGCTAATTATTTTGTGGTTTTTTTTTTTGTCTTATTTATTGTGTTAATGCTGCAGGTTGTCAAGAATGAGGAAGAAGAATTTAACACCGGACCGCTATCTGTTTTAATGATGAGTGTAAAAAACAACACCCAGGTAATGTTCTTGATTGATTTGTAATTATCAGTTGTCCTGTTAAGGTCAATCGTATTTGGTATTGACTTTATTCAGATCCTCTGTATAGGTTCTCATTAATTGTCGGAATAACAAAAAGCTACTTGGTCGCGTGAGAGCTTTTGATCGTCACTGCAACATGGTTCTTGAAAACGTCAGGGAGATGTGGACCGAGGTTGGTTTTTTTACTGAAAACATTGTGTTTGCAGTTCTATATCTATATATATCTTTTGAGTAAATAATTATTTCTCTTTGGTTATAGGTTCCAAAGACTGGTAAAGGCAAGAAAAATGCCCTCCCTGTTAACAAAGACAGATTCATAAGCAAGATGTTCCTCCGTGGAGATTCTGTGATCATTGTCTTGAGGAATCCTAAGTAATTAGATAGATCTAATCTGATGGCATTAACAATTTCAGTGATGAAGAGAAATGGACTTCTCTGTATGTGTATTCTACCCAGTTAAGTATCCTATCAGCAATTCATTTGTTTAATAGTGTTTCTAACATTTTATTTCTTCACTTCTGTTAATGCGATAGCAGGATTGGTTGGAGGCTTTTCTGATACTGCATAGTGATTTCACAATGATTTGACGTATGTGATGTAAATTTGATGGATAATACTTGAGTGATCAGTTTAGAGATTTGGTTGGAACGAGTGAACTACAGAAATCTAGACTTTGAAAAGATGGGGAGTATGCACTGTAACATTGCAGCTTTAGACAATCTTAACTGATTTTCATTGCCTATTAGGGCAGAATTTAAAACTGAAATTCGTTGACAGGATTTCTTGTTAAAGTTGGTTTTTAATTTTTTTGTTTGTTTTGTTGGTAACTTAAAATTGTGATTTTGTTTTCTAGTCTACTTTTTTTTCTTTATCTGTACAAGTATCAATATTTTGCCATGGTATGGGCCTCTATGGGTTTAGTGTAGTAGAAAGTAATGAAGTATTTTTCCCATGAACTAATGAAACCATCTGTTGGAGAATTTTATTTTTAAGAAGAGAACGAAGAGAGGTGATTTCAAGGGTTTTGTCAAAGTAAAGAGAAATTTTGTTTGGTTTTTTGGTATCAAGGTATATATATCGGCAGTATCTTCTGCCTATTTCACTGGTAAGCCCAACTATTTCGCCGGTTACATTCCCTCAAAGCTCTCAGTAATAAAGCAACATCTACAAGTTTAGGAAAAGCTACCCAAAAAACCCTACAATCTACTACTCTACTACATAATTTCCCCATCTGGTTAAACCTTTTGTTGCTGCGATTACTCCATAATCTTTGGAGGATGATATGAATGATTGCAAATTCCATAATCCATCCTAAAATCCGTCATGTAACTATACGAGCCTAGACAACCTTTAACCTTTGAAAACCACCAAAGGGCCTCTGGGAAACAAATTTAGCACCTTCATTGAGGTTGAGGGATCTTCAAATGCCACATTATCCTCCAACCATTTTTGGTTCTTTGAAGGATTTGAGCACCCTTTTTTAACTTTGCCATGCTATGCTACTTTTAACACAATACATGCCCCTTTTATCGAAGTGCTACAGAAGACATTCCTGTCAATTTCTAACATGGATTCGTCTAATTTCGAACATTGCAACACGGTCTCTAGGAATTCAAGGATCTTTAAACACCAATATTTTCCCTAGCCCTTACTTTCCACCTAAGGCCTTTCTTAAGTGGAGGTGGAGCCCTTCCCCAAAGAATACTTCTCTAGGTATGGGATTCATGGCTTCAAGGTAGATATGATCGCGGTTCGGTTCCGAACTGTCGGTTCTTGTTCCAGGTCCAATAGGAACCGAAACTGTCTGGAGGGGATGTTGGTTCCGGTTCCAGTTCAACTGGTTCCGGTTCTCCGGTACTGGTCTGGTTCTCTGGTTTCGACGGCTCGATTCTTTTTAGTTTTGCCCAATATCAGTCATCAGATTATCAAATATCAATTAACACAAATCTCCCAATCTCCCAAATCCAGATTTTCCATGTCTACCCAATACAGACGTGCATATTCAACCTTACGTTGATATAGTAAAAAAAATATTAAACATTATCAATATGACCATCTACTTTCAAACGGCCTATTGCATAGCTATTTTTTCAGTTGACTCAGCAAGTATTTAAAATTGAAAGTAATTTTTCAATTATTTTTGGCAAGGAAATAAAATAAAAAAGAAAAAAGGAAAAAAATTAGTCACTCATTAAAAATAAATGTGTTTTAAACAGAAACAATGGAAACCAAATTTTAAATTGATTGTTTACTATTCTACCAACTTTATATTTATGCCATATAGGAAGCAAGTCTCTTGACATTGTTGTCATATCAACGATTTTTGATATGCAAGCTACTTTTGTATTGGAAATGCTCTAATCATATTATTTCTCTTCAAACCCATTTATCAGTTGACATTGTTGACATGACAACGATTTTTGGTATACGAACCATTTTTGTATTAGAGATGCTCTAATCATATTATTTCTCTTCAAACCCATTTATAAGTTTTGATATCCAATAAAATCTAAAGAAAAGTTGATTGGACTATTTTATACTTATTTGAGGTCCCCTATTTCTAATCGTTTGTCTCGTTTTCAAGCCTATTTTTGTCTAAGCCCAGCCGTGTCCCATGGTTGATCCGTCGTCGAAACAGAACGCGACACCGAGCCCATGGCAGAATCCCCTCTGACTTTCAGCAGCTTATGGATAAGTGCAGAAACCAGTCATTTGGTGGTTTCATTCGGCGAGCCCTACCGCCGATTTGAAAACCGTCAATCAACATTAGTGAAGTCCAAGAAGTATTCGGCGGGCATAAATGGTGGCCATAATTCAACCGCTGATTCAAGACAGTGAGCATCATTCCAATTCGGCGGTTTTAAACGGCATCCTGACCGCCGATTTGACCAAAATCAACAAAAGGGCTGAAATTATATAAGCACGTGCAGAACGGCCAACTTACAGGGGTCATATCTTCCTCCTCTGATCGAACCAAGTTGATATCTTTATATATTCGGAAAGCTCCGGAAGTCTATTTTCCAGAATATTTTACGGATTGCAATTCCGAGCTTTCTGTAGGAAGTTATGTCCATTTCCGTAACGGTGCACTATGCTGAAATGCTGAAATGCTGTTAGGTCCAAATGGCTACTTCAAATGGCGGCCAGGCCACGAAACCAAACCGCCGATTACCTCCAGAAGGTCGTTTTTTGCCCAAAAATTGAAGAGCAATCTTGTCCTTTCACCCAGCCTGCAGCCCTAACCTCCCCACACTATTTAAACACCTTCTTCTCTTCTCTCCCAACAGACTTCTTCTTCCCCAAACTTCTTCATTTCAAAAGAGAGAGGAGCTTCCAAGAGTATCCATGGAGGTTTTTCCTCCATGGATGCTCCCCATTTCACCTTCTACCCATCATCCACCTATTTAGGAGTAGATTGCAAGGAGAAAAGAGGGTATTTTGACCAATTTCGGACCAAGCAATGTGGAGCTCTTGGATGAGGTTTTCTTCAAGGGTTGTATCTCTATTTTCTCATCTCTTTATATTTCTTGTTTTCTTAAATGTGTAATCCCCCACTTGGAAATATTTGTAAACCTAATTTGTACTCAATATAATGTGTGGTTGTTTTTATATTTAATTTGTGTTTTGATTCATTCTTGTTATCATTGATTATATCTCTTATCTTGAAATGCTTGTGTATGGAGATTGGAAATCAATATGTGTTCATGAATAAGATTATGAGTAGATTAATGTAATTGTAGGAGTACTTGTAATCAAATGTCCCATTTGTTTGTGTATGTTGATGGAAGGTCGAATTGCAAGTGTATGGATGAGTTTGAGTGAATTAGAGTTAGGATTGTGCTTTAGGAGGGCCATCCGGGCATAGTCTTGGCTAATTTAGCTAGTAAGAATGAATGAACTTGTTAATTGTCATATTTAAAGAGGTTTGGTTCATTGTTTTTTGTTATACATTGGTCTTTAGTTATTCCTCACGCTAGGGGCTCTAGGTGAATTATAATTAGAGATACAATAATTGGGAATTCAGCTATTTCTTACGCAAGGGGCTCTAGGCAAGTTATGGTTAGAGGAACAATTACTCTTTCCACATTCATTAGACTTAACGTTGCCATTTTACATTACCATGTTAGTATTGAGGTTCAATCTAGCATTGGTTTGTAGGATTGGTTCACATATGTTGGTTGCGGTTTCGTGTTTGAGAGGCTGTTAACACATTCTTCAACCGTTAGCTCTATGAATGGATATAAATCGGATTGAGGCAAGAACGAACCCTTAACTTAAATTGGATGAACTTAATGTCTAACAACCCACTTGTGTGCACTTATGTATGGTGAACTTGTAAACCCTTGTGTGACCACTTTCATGCATCTCTCCTATCCACCCGTTTATTATTTCTCATTTAATCACCATTCTCACCCCTCCATATTCTCTTGTTTATTTTTAAATTCTCATTTTCATTTTCTTTGGACACACACAACACCCTACACACACCATTCTCACCTCATCCGCATTCTATTTACATGCTTTCCCTAAACTCTAAAACTTGAAACGGTTAACAACACATCCTACCTGCGGAACGATACCATTGCTTGCACGCTGTATTAGTTTTATTTCTATATGTCTTTTCACTTGTGCTTATTAGCGAAGTTGATTTTATAAATACTTGACGATGTTTTCAACGACACAAATAAAATTCCACTTGTCAAAAGTTCCACAAAGAAACTTTTATTATTATTATTTTTTATGAAAATCAACCAAGAAAGTTTTATTTATTTATTTTTTTTATAGTTTTTTGAGTTGAAACACCTAAGAAAATTGATAGGAGCCGAGAAGAATCAGAGCCTTGGTGGGGAAATAAATCTATGGAAAAAAAAATTTTCATCACAGGCCATGTTGCATGGATACAGATATAGCATGGTACTGGGATACAATAAATTTTCAAAAATTAGAATATGGATATGGCAGGATAGGTCAACTAAAATAATATATATTTATATTTTAAAAGAATAATAATATATGACAACATAATTTATTCAAAATATATTCTCAATAAATATAGGTCACATATAAATCATAACATATTACAAAATCCAAATAAAATACAAAAAATAAAAAATCATATAAATATTCTCCCTTAATTCATTTCATTCATCATCCTTCATGGATTTACCTAAAAATGCAAAGAAAAACACGAATTAAAACGGAAGCAGTAGTCGAAAAATTGTACACCCCTTATCTCTTTCCTCTTCTCTTCTTCTTTATACGTAGGGGTGGGCGCGGTTCGGTTCGGTTCGGTTTTGACCAAAACCGTATTGAACCGAGTTCTATTCGGTTTTTAAAAATGTGAATCGGTTCGAACCGTATTGAACCCAAAACCGAACCGAACCGAACACCTTTATCTCGGTTCGGTTCGGTTCGGTTCAATTCGGTTTTGGGCCTATTGGGCTTTGAGGTTTTTTAATATATATTTTTCAATTTTTTATCCTTTAACAGCCCAAAATAAAATAATCCAACATAGTAACATACAATCCATAATAAAATTAAACTTAAAATACAATCCCTAATATAATAAAACATAACAAAATAATAATTAGAATTACACATATATACACATATCCATTTGTTCAATATTTTTTTTCAACTATTAGAATTACAATTTATGATTTGGAATGGGGACATGACTAGACAATGATATAAGGTGTAAGCATTGTACAATTGAATTAACTTCATTTTGTCAAAACTTTATTCAATTAGAAGAATAATAATTTTGTAATTAAATGTATGTCACACAAACACAAGAAGCATTGGCAAATTGCCAAATTGTATTTAGCTTTTTCAGTTGGATGAATTCAAGGCAGAGTAGAGTAGAGCAGAGCAAGAAAGTGTGATAGGAATAGGAAGATGGAGTATGCTTGTTTGAGAAAGAGAAAACGCAATCAATGTCAGTAGATTTGTCTTCACTCTTCACTCTTCACTCTTCAGATTTTGGCTTTTTCAGGTTTCGTTCATGACTTTGCATACAAGCTCTACAATACACATGTTCTGTCTCTTCCTTTTTCAGCTTCCCCACAAACAAATAAATTAATACTAAACTCTCCAGTCTCCACACACACACCAGACTGTCTCACACCCTCTTGCCTTCTCTTTTTCTTCATCTTTTTATTCCTTCTACAGATCTACTTGTTATTTGTTTATTTATCGATCAAAGATTAACAGTACCCTGAAATGGTACACTCTAATGCTTCTCAATTCAAAACAAATATGCTTGTAGCATATTCTGATATCATCAAAGATTCATCAGGAGTGTGTCAAATTGAACAAGAAATATATACACATATCCATATACATAACTATATATTCTTTACATTATTGTTATTATTGAACAAGACTTGTCAAAATCTAGATCCATATACAGAAAAATCTAGATCGGAACCAGAAGGGAGAAAAAGAAAAATACCTTGAAGAGAGAGGATTGAAGGCGGAAGTCGGAGACGATCGTAGGCGGAAGTCGGAGACGATCGCAGGCGGAAGTCGGAGACGATCGTAGGCGGAAGTCGGAGACGATCGCAGGTTGAAGACGCGACGGAAGAGAGAGACCGTGTGAGTTGAAAGATGGAGATAGGCGATCGCAGAGAGAGGATTGAAGGGAGAGGATTGAGGGTGGAAGTCGGAACCGTGGAGGAGAGACGATCGCAGGCGGAAGAGAGATTTCTGGTGGGTTGTTGGTTGAAGATGCGGCGGAAGAGAGAGACCCACATGCGGCGGAAGAGATAGGTCTGATTGTTTAGAGAAATGTAGGGTTTTTTTTTATATATACCTCGGTTCATACGGGTCGGTTCGGTTTTGAAGACCCAAAACCGAAACCGAACCGACTTGAATTCGGTTCATTCGGTTCGAACCGAATTGAACCGAATTCAAGTGTAAAACAGAACCAAACACCTAAAATCGGTTCGGTTCGGTTCACACAACCGTGCCCACCCCTATTTATACGTTTCAAACGACAGCAATAGAATGAAAAGAACCCAAACCAATTAATCAGATATATTTTTTTTACAAAATTCTATTTTGATCCCTATACTTTTTAAAATTGTAATTTGACCCCATTTGTACTAAAATAATTGAATTTTTACCCCAAACGTATCCTATATGTATCCCCCACGTATCTCCCCGTATCCTTGCCGTTACCCTGCTGTATACCTGTATCCTCTAATCAAACTTGTGTAAAAGTCAAAGGACACGCCATTTGACATGTCCAATACGTATCCGGACGTATCTGAGAAGTATATGAACCAGATACGATCGAGTTGGATATGAGTTCCTTCAACCATATGGAGTATCTATGTGACCTAGATCACAAGTTGGTTTTGGAGCATAGGTGGTGTTGGAGCAATTCATGGTCTCAAATCTCAATATTGGTATTAGAAGCAAATAATTTTTTTTTATTGCTTTATTCCTACAATTGTATCTTATTCTATTATAATTTCCTTGATTGAAATATTGGTTTTGATTTTGAAAATAATTTAGGGTCAATGATAGGTAAGTAAGATAATTTGGGTGGTGCTGGATTTTTTTCATTAAATAATTGTGTCCTTTTAAGTAATTTAAAATATATATTTTTGTCATAATTCAAAATATAGGTGCAGGAAGAACTTTTTTGGGTGGCAATAGAGACCCCTTAAGTTTTAGGTTTAATTTATTAGGATGTCTAGAGTAATTTCAGATTTCTTCTGTCCTAGTACTTTTTAATTTTTTTTCCCTCGTTTTAATTGTTTTGCCTCTTTTATTTTTTAATTTTCCATTAACCTTACGAAAGTTAGCTTAAAAAAGGGGTTCAAGCAGTTAATGTTAAAACTCATAATGAATTTGGATTTTCTACCGAGTTGATCTTTTTTCTGACCTATTTAATAGATTTGTTGACATATGTAATCAATGACTGATATTTATTTGTATTATCTTCAAGTGTGTTAGATTAGAACAAAGATCAGCTCAACTGAGGATCCAAATCCCACAACAACCTTAAGAATTAATTCAATCTCCTTAGGTTGGACCTTGTTCTTGCCTAAACTATATTACATTAACCTAGTGTAGTGCACTTGCAATAAGCATTAATTTTTGGATTTGATATATTTACCTAATTTGCGGGTAGTAAAAATTCACACCATTGGCTAAATTTAACCGTCAACATAGAGAAACAAGAAGTAAGAGGATAAAAGAAGAAGTAACATATAGGTTAACAAGCAGCTAACTTCACATCATTGGTTATTCATTGACATTTTCCCCGTTACTCAAAATTTGGTTAGAGGTTGAAAACAATAAAATAGGTGGAGAGAGAAAAATAATCTCATTAAAATGATTTATAATGGTATATGTTGCATGTAGCCAGTTAGTATAAAATTATGGGATAATTACCCTAGTGACCACTCATTTTGTCAAGCGCTATTAAAATGACCATTAGATAAGAAATTAGATTCAAAATGGTCATTATACTTTGTAGCAGTTCTACTACTTTCGTGATGCATAAATTACTGTTGAGAAATTGGTCGACTAAAGTCCCAACAAAATTAACTTGTTCTTTTACTAAAAACCTGCAAGAAATACTCACAAAATATACATGAACAAAGGCAGTACCAAATAATAGCAGTAACGGATCAATAATACCAAAAACAACAAATATAAAAAGAAAGAAGAAATGAGAGAGTTTTGTCGTGGTTCGGCTCAAACAAAGCCTACATCCATGTTGAGCCCCCTCAGAGAAGCTCTCTCCACTATATGAACGTTTTACAGACCTAATCACAACCCAAATACACACAATACAACCTAGAAAAATCAAGAACTCAGGATCTGTCACCACTAAAGCAACCAGACCTAAGACCTCACTTGATTTGTGATTAAAAGAAGATTTAATCACTCAACACTCTTTACAGATTATACAAGCCACACAAACCTCTCTTTCGTAATACACAATAACACAAATCACTCTCAAAATACACTTATCTCATAAAAGATTACAAGAGCACACGTGGATTCACCAAGAATTTACAGAGAAAGCAAAAGAGAAATATTTGAGAGAAAAAATCGATTTCTGGAACCCTAAATCTCAGAATGAATTTCTAATTTCCTTTCTCTCTCGAACTTGCTTATAAAGGCCTTCTGATGAGTCACATGTGTAATCTGAAGTTGCCAATGAACCTTGCCACATTGGATCTTTCTCATGTGACCTTATCAGCTCACCAAAGCATATCTGATATGCACTAAAGTGACACCATTTAGATAAGTGAGGAATCTATCTGATTGAAAGTTGTAGATCAAAATGAACTTCTTGCTTCTGGGCTTGAACTTGCATTTGGGCTTCTGTGATGGGCTTCCAATGACAAGTTGGGCTAACATATATCACAAATTCCACCTTAGCCCAACTTCATTTATATAACAAAGAGAATTCTTTTGAGGTACCTGCTCAAGACTAAACAAACAAATCAGCCATAATCACCTATTTTCAGCAAGTTCAAGCAATACTTGAGCTTGTTATAGGGAATCACTTTGGTTCCCATATCTGTTGAATTTTCTTCAATGGAAACCTTTTCCACCTCAACAATACCTTCAGAGATTTTATCTCTAATAAAATTGTATTTTACCTCTATGTGCTTAGTCCTTTCTTGGAAAACTAGTTTTTTACACAAGTGCAAAGCACTTTGACTATCAGTAAAGATCACATATTTTCCTCTAAACACACCTATTTCATCTAGAAGACCTTGAAGCCAAATGGATTCCTTTATAGCCTCAGTGACTGCTATATATTCTGCCTCAGTTGTTGAAAGTGCAACAACTGATTGTAGTTGGCTTTTCCAACTAACACAGCAGCAAGCACTAGTGAAGAAATAAGAAGAGGTGGACCTCCTTTTATCTCTATCACATGCATAGTCAGAATCCGTATATCCAACTAAGTCTAATACACTATTAGAGTAATCATAATTCAGCTCTACAGAAGTGGTAGAGCTGATGTATCTTAGAAGCCATTTCATGGAATTCCAATGGCCTTTCCCAGGATTGGCCATATATCTAGAAAGCACACTAATAGCTTGAGCTAAATCATGCCTAGTGCTTATTATAGAATACATCACAGAACCTACGACACTAGAATAAGGGATATTTTTCATATTTCTACTTTCTTCTAATGTCCTAGGTGACAAGGCAGCTGACAATACAATATTAGCACATAGAGTGACATTGACAGGCTTGCAGTCTCTCATTGAAAATCTGTCAACCAGCTTGTTCAAATAACCTGACTTTTTTAAACACAACTTGTTTTCTTCCATAAATCTGACAATTTCCATACTTAAGATCAATTTAGCATTACCTAAGTCTTTCATATCAAATTCAGACTTCAACTTCTTTTTTAACTCTATAATCCTAGACATGTGCTTACTAGCAATTAACATATCATCAACAAATAAAAGCAAGTAGACAGAATTATTTATATTTTCACTACTGAAAAAAAAACATGCATCAAATTTGCTCTTATTAAAACCTATACTAGTAATAAAGCCATCAAACTTCTTATTCTATAGTCTAGGGGCTTGCTTGAACCCATATAGAGACTTTTTAAGAAGACACACATGGGAGGGTTTAGTTTTAGACTCAAAACCCTCCTGTTGAGACATATAGATGGTTTCATCCAAGTCTTCATGCAAAAACGCGGTTTTGACATCCAATTGTTCTAATTCCATGTCAAAATAACTAACTAATGCTAAAACTATCATAATTTTCTTATATTTTACAACACGTGAAAATATTTCATTATAATCGATTCCCTCTCTTTGTGTAAAGCCCTTAGCTACTAATTTAACATTATACATATGAGGTACATTCTTTTCTACACTATCTTTGATCTTATAGATCCATTTACAAGACATAATTTTCTATTTTTCAGGTTTTACTACAAGAGACCAAGTTCTGTTTTTCTCAAGGGAATCCATCTCCTCCTTCATGTCATTCAGCTATTTCAGCCTATCAATGGAGTTTACAGCTTCTGTATAAGTCCTAGGTTCATCACTTTCTAATTTTTGGCCAGTGTACAATGCAAAAGAAATAACATCTACATAGGCATACTTACTGTTAGGTTTTATATTCCTTCTATCCTTATCCCTAACCAGCTCATAATTAGCCAGAGATTCAGTTATCTCTGGCCGATTCAGACTCACATCCATTTGAATATCAACATCAGAATGTGCAGCCCTATCCTCTTCAATATGATCAGTCTGAACCATGGGTGGGCTGCCAACTACCACCTGAATCCTATTCCCATCATCATTTGAAGGACCTGGTAAGAATTCAGTTGGTTAGTCCATGTCCTTACAAGGCATTCTAGATTCATCAAACACAACATCTATACTAATTATAACTCTAAAGCTTTTTTGGTCTCTAAGCCAAATTCTGTATCCTTTTAAACCTAAAAGTTATCCTAGGAACACACCTTTCACAAATCTAGGTTCAAGTTTTCCTTCGGATTGATGTGCATAAGCTGCACATCCAAACACTCTCAAGTGTTTAAGGCTGGGTGTTCTTCCAACCCATATTTCTTCAAGTGTTTTAAAACCTATAACAATGGATGGAGACCTATTAATCAAATAGACTATCGCAGCAGTAGCCTCTCCCTAAAAACTTTGACCTAGACCAAAACCTATTAAAAGACATATAACTTTGTCTAAAATGGTTCTATTCATCCTCTCAACCACTCCATTTTTTTGTGGAGTGTACCTAACAGTTCTATGTCTCTGTATTCCCTCATCACTACAAAACCTATTAAACTTTTCATTACAAAATTCTAAATCATTATCTGTCCTAAGTGCTTTCACTTTCTTAGAAGTTTGGTTTTCAACCAACTTCTTCCAAGCCTTAAAATTGTCAAAGGCTTGATCCTTGGATTTCAAAAGGTAAATCGACACTTTTCTTGAATATTCATCAATTAAGGATAGAAAATAATAGTTTCCACCATAAGTGGTAACCTTGGCTGGTCCCCACGAATCTGAGTGAACATACTCAAGGATTTGTTTGGTGGTATGCTGAGCAGTGGAGAAGTTAAGCCTATGTTGCTTATCTAAGACACAGTTTTCAAAGAAATCTAGCTTAGCTACTTGATCCCTACCTAAGAGACCTTTCTTTCTCCGTTCTAGTAAGCCTCTCTCACTTATATGGCCGAGTCTTAAATGCCATAAGACTCATTTGTCACTGTTTTTGGCTGCCACAGAGACATTACCATCAGTAGGGATGACAACGGGTCGGGTTTGGGCGGATTTTGTAAAATCCAAACCCGCACCCGCGAAACTTTCTGTCACCCACACCCGCCCGTGAACCCATTTATTTTCGCGGGTTCACGGGCGGGTTTCACCCACAGGTTTTGGGTGTTGGGGTTTTTGCCCTAAAGCTTGTAATATGTAAATGTACTTTGAACATAAATAAAAGAAGTGGTATATTCATTCATTTTTGTGTCATACTTTATATAACATGTGCACTTAACATCCAAAATTGCCGGATGTAATTTCGAACTGAGTATATGAGTGTCATATATAGATAGATTCAGTTTGAAACGAGCAATTTAAAGAGTCCGTAGATAGCAAATAAAGCTGGGTACTTTATTTGTGGTTAATCTACAGCTGCGGTCCATTTCGTAGTGTACGGTGATCCTATCCTGGATCATTCATATGTAGATATGAGAATGGAGGCACCTTGTATGATGTGATCATATAGGACTGGGTCATGATCTATATGAATCTCTCTCTAAGATCCGTTTAACGATGAGATTCATATATATCAACTAATGATGGCTATATGTGGGTGATCTTAATCCTGAGTGTCTTATCGACTCCTTCAGGTTAGATCGTGGTCTTTGATATACCATGGGTGAGGTCGGAGTTGCATTCCCGATCAATATACCCCGTATGTTGGGATCGCGGTTTGGCTTGTGGCTGGGAAGGTTTGTACACAATAGTGGAATCCACTCCTTCTTGTGAGAAGTAGATGGTAGTTCCCTTAAGGGTTGATTCGGGGCTTGAACAATATGAGCGCTCTCCTAATTCAGTAAGGAATGTAGGATTTATTGTTCATTAGAGAATCAATGGTACTTAATGGAAAGATATGATTAGAGGGGTATAACGGACATTATAACCCAGCTCTAATTATGAACTACTTGTGGAGAATTATACCATATGTAATAGCTATATCGATGGACACCGAGAGTTATTGGTTTGTGTAAAAACGTCTACAGTTGAGAGAGTGCAGCTTCGGGTTTTTAGTGGAATAACACCGAAGTTAATAATCATAAAATATTAATTAAAGAGTTTAATTAATAATTTCTAAGGATTATTGGAGCTCAAAATACTGTGGGTCCATTAGGTCCCCTTGCTAGCCCGATCGATTTAGGTAACAAGGGTCACCATTAATTAATTGGATTGTCCAATTAATTGTGTTACGAAAGTGACACGTATTTATTCGGGAGTTAATTGAATAATGGGATTATTTAATTAATGAATAATGGTGATTAAATAAATTAAATAATAAGATTATTTAATTATGTTGTTAATCACTAAATGGAGGGTGTTAGTTGATATTTGATTTTGAAAAAAATAAGATAATATGATTATTTTATTTTATTAAATTAAATATTTGAATTTGAATTTAAAATGTTTGAATTCAAAAAATAAATATTTAATTTTTTTTAAAAAAGATATGAGATATCTTTGAAATTTTTTTTAAAAATCAAATAGATTTTGGTTTGTTGGTTTTTGAATATATATATAAGATATATATTTAATTAAACAAAAATGAGCATAACCGAATGACATACATAAAAGTAATAAGATTACTTTAAAATAGTGAAGAGAAAAAAGTCATATTGCACATCAACGAAAAGCAAACAAAAAGAAAGAAAAAATAGGGTGTGGCGAGCTCAAATGCTCCACTCCTAGAGTTTGTTTTTTGGTGTGTGTGTGTTCTTCTCTTCTTCCTCCATACAGGTCCTGAATATCGTGACGCGCCCACACGCTGTTACCAGTTCCGGGAGATAGCGAGGAAGATCACGTGGTTCAAATCAGGAGCAGTTTGTATTAAAGTGAAGGAGCCTCCTACGTAGGTATGAAAATGTTCATCACTTTATTATTGCATTTGATTATTACTGTACAAATGGGTTAGTTTAATGATTGCATAAAAATTTTAAAACCTTCCGCTGCGCAATCTGTAACCCTAGGTTCCAACAATTGGTATCAGAGCCAATTTTTGTACAGTATAATCGAATTCGATTACTCCTGATATGTATGAATGTGTAGGCACATATTTTTTTTGATGAGTGTATGATGTTTTTTAATTAAATTGTTTAATTTAAAAAAACATGGTTGATCGTAATTTTTTATGGTGTTGTGGATTTAGAGTGTTTCTGGGTTGTATAATGTTATTATATATATTTTTATTTTACTGTTGTATTATTAAAATATATATATATATATATATATATATGTAATCGCACAAGAGTAAGACCTGGTGTGCGCATCGCAGACCAGCATGCCCACCAGCGCCCACCTGCGCGCATGCACTCTAGCAAGCCTACCAGCGCGCAAAGCAGGCTACCAGCGCCCACTAGCGTCACCAGCGTGCATTACCAGCGCTCAACGTGCCTTCTAGCACGGCCTACCAGCGCGCTCCAGCGCACTGCCACCAGCGCTGTCCAGCACGCAAGCCCAACAGCGCGCAATCCAACGTGCACAGCACATCCCACACATGACCTGAAGAGATTGGAAATCTTAGAAATTACAAGAAGACCAAGGGATGCCTTGGGAATATTTTTTGTAATTAGATTCCAATTTTTAGGTTAAATAATCCACAACACTCGGTCAACTCATGTATGTTTTAATTATTTGATGATTAAGCATTGCCATGCATATACATATCATTTAAATTAGATGTGCCTACACATATATATGTTGATATATCATACATGCATCATAGCCATCTATATTATGTGTTTAAATTTTTTTTTTAATTTGATTAAAATGGGTTATTCACATAATTGGCTATTTTAATGAGATTAGTTTTTAGGAGTAAAAACTTGGTAAATCTCATTAATTACTAATCTTTTTTAAAGAGTTTAAATACTTAGATTAGTAGGGTCCTTAAAATATATATTAGGATTAATTTGATTAAGCTCCTAATAATAATTGGACCTAATAATGTGTTTAGTTTTAATAGTTAAAACTTGGTAAATACACATTTAATAATAATTCTAGTCTTAGTAAACAGTTTACATAGATTTGAATTATCACTAATGAACTAAATTTTTTAAGTGTTAAAAATCAATTTAGTTTATTAGTTATTGGAATATGATTCTAATAATTTGTGATTAATGCACTTGACGCTTAGATTAAAATTAGCCGTTTAATCTAGTTTAATCTAGGTGCATTAATATTAATTGAAAACCCTTAATATAAAATAGTGAGTGGGAGAGGGATATATGACATTATATCCTGCGGTCTCCATCATTAGTTCAACACCGTGAGATTTGAGTGGGGCCCCGTGACGGCTTTGTTTTCGTCCTCCCTAAGGAGGGTTTCCATAAGAATCAATACCAAGGTTGACTTCCTAACAGATAGGATTTCGGAGGGGATTTCGGGATTGATCGACCCTAAGGCGGCAATTCTCGAGTTAAGCTCTTGAGATCTGAAATGATGGATTACACTCACAAGGTTTTAATTAAGTTGGTTAATTAAAAACCTGACCTAATAAACGATGGTTGAATGATATTGGCATACGAGTTATTCTGGTATATCCTTTGACTGAGAAGGTCTCGATCCAACATGCAAGAATTTGACCGACCCTAAGGCGGCACTTGCTTGTGGTATGTTGGATTGTCGTGGCATAGTAACATTGTTTTTAGGGTTGTTCTTGTTCATTAAACATTTTCATTTATCATGTTTAATTTTATGCCGAACATTAGCACATGTTTAGAACGTATGACTGAATGAATCTTTAATTTATGTTTTTTCAGCCATGTCATCTGCACTATTACAAATACTTGCAAACGATAAATTAACTAGTGATAACTACACAAAATGGAAACTTAACATTAATGCAATACTGGTCACCAAAGACCTCAAGTTTGTGCTTACGGAGGAATGTCCTCCGGTGCCTACTGCCAATGCCACACGAACTGTTCGTGAGGCATACCAGCGATGGGTCTCATCTGATGAGAAGGCCCGAACATATCTGTTAGCTTCTATGACAGACGTGCTTGTCACAAAGCACGAAGCAATGACTACAGCATTCGAAATTATGGAGTCATTGCAAGCTATGTTCGGGCAGCCCTCCGAGAAAAAGCGACACGGAGCTGTTCGTTCCGCTATGCTCGCTCGCATGAAGGAAGGTACATCAGTTCGGGAACATGTCCTGAGCATGATGTCCTACTTCAACACGGCAGAAGTCAATGGCGGGGCCATTGACGAACCCAGTCAAGTGAGCATCATACTGACGACTCTTCCGAAGAGTTTCGATTAGTTTAAGAACAACTACAGGATGAACAAGTTAAGGTTTAGTCTCAAACAGTTGCTCAATGAGCTCGCTACTTTTGAGTCCTTGACCAAGGACAGCAAAAGTAAGACCGGTGAGGCAAATGTTGCCGAACCATCTTCCTCTAATAATAAGAAGAGGAAGAGGGAAGAGGTCTGCAGGAAAGGCGAAGGGTAAGCCCAAACCCAAGAAGGCCCAAAGCAAAAAGAAGGGCACCTCCACCGACCAAGATAAAGGAAAATGTTTCCATTGTAACAAGGTCGGGCACTGGAAGAGGAACTGTCCTCAGTACCTGGAGGAGGTAGCCAAGAAGAAGAAGAAAGGTAAATATGATTTACTTGTTCTTGAATCTTGTTTAGTGGAAGATGATTCTTCACCTTCGATTGTTGATTCGGGGGCCACTAACCATGTTTTTTCTTCTTTGCAGTGGACTGATTCTTGGACACAGCTAGAGGAGGGAGCCTTCTCCATGCGTGTGGGGTCGGGGGATGTCGTGTCGGCCAAAGCAGTGGGAGCAATAAGATTGCAATTTTGTAATAATAATAGTTTTTTATTATTGAACAATGTTTTTTACATTCCTGGATTTACACGGAATTTGATTTCCGTTTCTAAGTTGTTAGAACAATTGTATTCTGTTTCTTTTAATAATAAGTTTGTTATTATTTAAAAGAATGGTCTGAATATTTGTTCAGGAATTAATGAAAACAATTTGTATGTGTTAAGACCGTTAATACATACTACACTGCTTAACACCGAAATGTTTAAGGTTGAAAAACCTAAAACTAAACGACATAAGATTTCTCCAGATAATGACACGTATCTTTGGCATCTAAGGCTTGGTCATATCAACCTTGACCGGATAGACAGACTAGTAAAAAGTGGACCTTTAAGTGAGTTAAAGGTTGGCACCTTACCTGTCTGCCAATCCTGTTTAGAAGGTAAGATGACTAAGAGACCTTGTACTGGAAAAGGGCTTAGAGCTAAACAACCACTAGAGCTTATACATTCAGACGTCTGTGGACCAATGAATGTTAAAGCAAGAGGTGGTTATGAGTATTATGTCACCTTTATAGATGACTACTCGAGATACGGATATGTCTACCTAATGCAACGGAAGTCGGAAACATTTGAAAAGTTCAAAGAATTCCGAAGTGAAGTTGAGAACCAGTTAGGAAAGACTATCAAGTCTCTACGATCAGATCGTGGAGGTGAGTACCTTGACCAAGAGTTTGAAGACTTTATGGTCGAGTATGGGATAGTGTCCCAACTCACAGCTCCTGGTACACCTCAGCAGAATGGTGTCGCGGAGAGGAGAAATAGAACCCTAATGGAAATGGTGAGATCTATGATTAGTTTCTCATCATTACAAAATTCCTTTTGGGGATATGCGTTACAAACAGCGGCATACATTTTGAATGTAGTGCCATCCAAATCTGTTCCTGAAACTCCCCTAGAGTTGTGGAATGGTCGTAAAGCTAGTTTACGACATTTTCACGTATGGGGGTGTCCAGCACACGTGCTGAAGAACAGAACTGGGAAGCTAGATCCCAAGTCTGTGGTCTGCTTGTTTGTAGGATACTCCAAGGAGACCAGAGGTGGATACTTCTATAGTCCTGAAGATAACAAAGTATTTGTATCGACAAATGCAACGTTTCTTGAGGATAACTATATAAGTGATCATAAACCTCGTTCTAAAATTGTATTAAATAAGTTGGAGCCTGGTGAGACCAGTACTCAGTCAACTAGAGTTGTTAATCCATTAACATCTGAAAGTCAGATAATTCCTAATCAGGATACACTACCACCTAGACGTAGTGAGAGGGTTGTGAGACAGCCTGAACGCTATTTGGGTGTAAGTGAGGGACAAGATCTTGTCTTTGCTGATAGTGTGGATGATCCATTGACATTTAAGAATGCAATGGAAGATCCTGATAAAGAGGAATGACTTAAAGCCATGAATCTCGAGATGGAGTCTATGTATTCTAACTCAGTCTGGGAACTTGTAGACTTACCGAATGGGGTAAAACCCATAGGATGTAAGTGGATCTACAAGAGGAAGAGAGGAGTAGACGGGAAGGTAGAAACCTTCAAGGCAAGGCTAGTGGCCAAGGGTTATACCCAGAAAGAGGGGGTCGATTATGAAGAGACCTTCTCGCAGTAGCCATGTTTAAGTCTATTCGGATTCTCTTATCCATTACTGCCTATTTAGATTATGAAATTTGACAAATGGACGTCAAGACTGCATTCTTGAATGGCAATCTTGATGAAAGCATATACATGATGCAACCAGAGGGATTTGTGTCTCCAGATCAAGAGCAAAAGGTTTGCAAGTTGCAAAGGTCCATTTATGGACTTAAGCAAGCATCTAGATCTTGGAACATAAGGTTTGATGATGTGATCAAAACCTATGGCTTCGAGCAAAACGTTGATGAGCCTTGTGTCAACAAACGCATCATTGACAAGAAAGTAGTTTTCTTGGTCCTATACGTAGATGACATCCTACTCATTGGGAATGATGTAGGAGTGTTGTCTGATGTAAAGGGCTGGCTGGCTAGCCAATTCCAAATGAAATATTTGGGAGAGGCGAGTTATGTTCTAGGGATCCAACTTATAAGGGATTGTAAGAACAAACTCATAGCATTGTCTCAGACATCATATATCGACAAGATTCTTATGCGATTTTCGATGCAGAACTCCAAGAAAGGTAATTTACCTTCTAGACATGGGGTTCACTTGTCTAAGGAACAGTGTCCTAAGATACCTCAAGAAGTTGAGGATATGAGACGTGTGCAATATGCATCAGTAGTAGGTAGTCTCATGTATGCTATGTTATGCACGAGACCGGACATCTGCTATACAGTGGGAGTAGTCAGCAGGTACCAGTCCAACCCAGGATTAGATCATTGGGTTGCTGTCAAGACTATTCTCAAGTATCTTCGGAGAACGAGAAACTATATACTAGTGTATTCCGGACAGGATTTGATCCCGTTAGGATACACAGATTCTGATTTTCAGTCAGACAGGGATTCTAGAAAATCCACGTCTAGATCAGTATTCACCCTAAGTGGTGGAGCCATTGTGTGAAGAAGTATAAAGCAATCTTGCATTGCAGACTCCACCATGGAAGCCGAATATGTAGCCGCTTGTGAAGCTACTAAAGAGGCTGTTTGGCTCTGTAAGTTCTTGAGTGATCTGGAAGTTGTTCCAGATCTGGATAAGCCCATCACACTTTATTGTGATAACAGTGGTGCTGTGGCTAATTCCAAAGAACCAAGAAGCCACAAGAGAGGGAAGCATATAGAGAGAAAGTATCATCTCATTAGAGAGATAGTGCAGAGAGGAGATGTGATCGTCACCAAGATAGCCTCACAAGACAATCATGCTGATCCATTTACGAAGACCTTACCGGCTAAAGTGTTTGAAGGTCACCTAGAAGGTCTAGGGTTACGAGACATGACTCACATGCTTTAGTGCAAGTGGGAGATTGTTGGGGTTTTTGCCCTAAAGCTTGTAATATGTAAATGTAATTTGAACATAAATAAAAGAAGTAGTATATTCATTCATTTTTGTGTCATACTTTATATAACATGTGCACTTAACATCCAAAATTGCCGGATGTAATTTCAAACTGAGTATATGAGTGTCATATATAGATAGATTCAGTTTGAAACGAGCAATTTAAAGAGTCCGTAGATAGCAAATAAAGCTGGGTACTTTATTTGTGGTTAATCTACAGCTGCGGTCCATTTCGTAGTGTACGGTGATCCTATCCTGGATCATTCATATGTAGATATGAGAATGGAGGCACCTTGTATGATGTGATCATATAGGACTGGGCCATGATCTATATGAATCTCTCTCTAAGATCCGTTTAACGATGAGATTCATATATATCAACTAATGATGGCTATATGTGGGTGATTTTAATCATGAGTGTCTTATCGACTCCTTCAGGTTAGATCGTGGTCTTTGATATACCATAGGTGAGGTCGGAGTTGCATTCCCGATCAATATACTCTGTATGTTGGGATCGCGGTTTGGCTTGTGGCTGGGAAGGTTTGTACACAATAGTGGAATCCACTCCTTCTTGTGAGAAGTAGATGGTAGTTCCCTTAAGGGTTGATTCTGGGCTTGAACAATATGAGCGCTCTCCTAATTCCGTAAGGAATGTAGGATTTATTGTTCATTAGAGAATCAATGGTACTTAATGGAAAGATATGACTAGAGGGGTATAATGGACATTATGAATCAGCTCTAATTATGAACTACTTGTGGAGGATTATACCATATGTAATAGCTATATCGATGGACACCGAGAGTTATTGGTTTGTGTAAAAACGTCTACAGTTGAGAGAGTGCAGCTTCGGATTTTTAGTGGAATAACACCGAAGTTAATAATCATAAAATATTAATTAAAGAGTTTAATTAATAATTTCTAAGGATTATTGGAGCTCAAAATACTGTGGGTCCATTAGGTCCCCTTGCTAGCCCGATCGATTTAGGTAACAAGGGTCACGATTAATTAATTGGATTGTCCAATTAATTGTGTTACGAAAGTGACACTTATTTATTCGGGAGTTAATTGAATAATGAGATTATTTAATTAATGAATAATGGTGATTAAATAAATTAAATAATAAGATTATTTAATTATGTTGTTAATCACTAAATGGAGGGTGTTAGTTGATATTTGATTTTGAAAAAAATAAGATAATATGATTATTTTATTTTATTAAATTAAATATTTGAATTTGAATTTAAAATGTTTGAATTCAAAAAATAAATATTTAATTTTTTTTTAAAAAGATATGAGATATCTTTGAAGTTTTTTTTAAAAATCAAATAGATTTTGGTTTGTTGGTTTTTGAATATATATGAGATATATATTTAATTAAACAAAAATGAGCATAACCGAATGACATACATAAAAGTAATAAGATTACTTTAAAATAGTGAAGAGAAAAAAATCATCGTGCACAGCAACGAAAAGCAAACAAAAAGAAAGAAAAAAATAGGGTGTGGCGAGCTCAAATGCTGCACTCCTAGAGTTTGTTTTTTGGTGTGTGTGTGTTCTTCTCTTCTTCCTCCATACAGGTCCTGAATATCGTGACCCGCTCACACGCTGTTACCAGTTCCGGGAGATAGCGAGGAAGATCACGTGGTTCAAATCAGGAGCAGTTCGTATTAAAGTGAAGGAGCCTCCTACGTAGGTATGAAAATGTTCATCACTTTATTATTGCATTTGATTATTATTGTACAAATGAATTAGTTTAATGATTGCATAAAAATTTTAAAACCTTCCGCTGCGCAATCTGTAACCCTAGGTTCCAACATTGGGGACACCCACACCCGCACCCGTAAACCCGCAAACCCGCAAGCCTGTAAATTTTTTTTGAATAATATTTTTATATTATTTAAATATATGAAATATTATGATTTTAAAAATTAAAAACACTTAATAAAGTAAAAATTTGAACTCATTTCATGTGTGTTTCTTAGTTTAGACAAGAGGCAAAGCACATTATATATATAGCTAACGGTGGAAACTTGCACTCTTGTTTTTTCAATGTGAGACTCTCAAAAGTCCCACATTGAAAAAACAAGAGTGCAAGGTTCTACCATTAGCTATATATAAATGAAGGTTGAGAACTGTAATTGTTAAATTTAGAATGAATGAAGTTTTTATATTTTACTCTCTATATAGTTAAAATGTTTCCATTGGAGTTTAATTTTATAATATTTTAAATAATAAATGTTAAATCAATTTTATTTATACGGGTTCGCGGGTTCACCCATGAGTTCGTTTTTCCAACCCACACCCGTACCTGAACCCGCTGGGTTTATCTTTCAACGGGTTCGCAGGTTTATGGGTCGTAAATTCACCACCCAAACCCGACCCTACAGGGTCGAGTTCGGGCGGGTGCCCGCGGGTGCGGGTCAAATTGCCATCCCTAACCATCAGTCACTGTTTCTCCTCTCAACACATATAAACCATTCCTTTTGTCACTATTTAGAAAGACTAAGGAACCTTTAGAAGCTTTTAGGACACCATTTTCAGCTTTATAACTATAGCTTCCTCATCTAGGACACAAAGAGAAATTAGATTTCTCTTCAAGTCAGGCACATATCTCACATCTTTTAGAACTCTAACCATCTCATCATATATCCTCACTGAAATAGACCTTATTCCTTCCACCATACACTGCTGATTGTTTTCCCATCAGCACACTTTCACCACTGAGTTCTTTGAACTCTGTGAACCAATCCCTCATTGGACTCATGTGGAAGGAACAACCTGAGTCAAGGAACCACTCAGTTTTGAAGTCCTCAGTACTCACAGAGAATACCTCACTAGGTTCATAGGATTTGGATGTTACAGTTGCATCTCCTTCACTATGGGACTTCTCTTGATTTTTCTTTTTCAGTTCATAGCAATACTTCCTAATACGCCTTTCCTCACCACATAAATAGAATTTTCTGGTGCTATTTTTGTTCCTAGACTGAAACCTATTATTACTAGATGTTTTGCTACTATTTTTACCCTTAGAGTGAGAATTGTTATTGTTATTTCTAACCGATTGTCGTCCCTTAGCAAATAAGTTCTCCCCTCCATCTTTCTTTTCTATCTTAAGCTCTAAGTCCTTAGACTTGAGAGTTGGCACACACTCTTCTAAGCTAAGAGAGGTTCTGCTATACTTGATGGCTGCCTTCACATCCTTAAATGATTCAGGCAAAGAGTTTAGGAGGATTATAGCCTTATTTTCATCACATAATTTCTCATCATCCCCAGCATTAGCTAGTTCTCTTGTCATCTTCCTGAATTCATCAAGATTATGTCTTAAGTTCTTACTATGGTCCATTTTAAAGCCAAACAATATTTCCTTAAGGACAATCTTATTCGTTAGGGATTTAGTAAGATACAGACTCTCTAATTTTTTCCAGACATTATGAGAAGTTGTTTCTTCATTAACTTCCCTAAGTACATTATCAAAAAGATTCAAGATTATTGTACCTAGGGCCATTTCTAGCATATCTTCTTTTTGTTCCTTAGTTAATGATTTAGGCAGTTTTTCATGGCCTTCGATGACTTTGAGGATTTTCTACTGGGAGAGAAGGACTTTCACCTTTCTTCTCCATATGCCAAAGTCCCCAGAGCCATTAAACTTATCTATCTCAAATTTCATGGCAATACAGTTTGAATTAAAATTACTAAAATTACCAAAATCAGAAAGTTTTGCCTATTCTTGGCTAGTAGCAGTTTCAATGCTTTCCTCTTCTCAAGACGAATCTTTAAAGACAGAAGGTTCAACCACTGGAGGATCCTATTCTGTGTTGTTTGCAGTTGGTACTATTCAGCTCTGATACCACTGTTGAGAAATTGGTCGACTCAAGTCCCAATAAAATTAACCTGTTCTTTTAATGAAAATCTGCAAGAAATACTCACAGAATATACAAGAACAGAGGCAGTACCAAATAATAGCAATAATGGATCAAGAACATAAAAAAACAACAAATATAAAACAGAAAGAAGAAAAGAGATAGAGTTTTATCGTGGTTCGACTCAAATCAAGCCTACATCCACGTTGAGCCCCCTTAGAGAAGCTCTTTCCACTATATGAACGTTTTATAGACCTAATCACAGCCCAAATACACACAACTACAACCCCGAAAAATCAAGAACTTAGGATCTGTCACCACTAAAGTAACCAGACCTCACTTGATCTGTGATTAAAACAAGATTTAATCACTCAACACTCTTTACAGATTATACAAGCCACACAAACCTCTCTTCCGTGAATACACAATCACACAAATCACTCTCAAAATACACTTATCTCACAAAGATTACAAGAGCACACTTGGATTCACCAATAATTTACAGAGAAAGTGAAAGAGCAATAAGAGGAATGTTTGAGAGAAAAAATCGATTTCAAGAACCCTAAATCAGAATGAATTTCTGATTTGCTTTCTGTCTCCAACTTGCTTATAAAGGCCTATCTGATGAGTCACATGTGTAATCTAAAGTTGCCAATGAACCTTGCCACATTGGATCTTTCTCACGTGACCTTATCAGCTCACCAAAGCATATCTGATATGCACCAAAGTGACACTATTCAGACAAGTGAGAAATGTATCTGATTGAAAGTTGTAGATCAAAATGAACTTCTTGCTTCTGGGCTTGAACTTGTATTTGGGCTTCTGTGATGGGCTTCCAATGACAAGTTAGGCTAACATACATCACAATTACCTATTGAGATTTGAAATCAAAATTAAGGTAATGTAAGTTCGGTCTGATTTGAGTTGCCATCACAGGAAAAAGACCCGTCACCGAAATGAAATGGAATCTGTTTTCTTTACTGCAAGTGTGCATTGCTTTGTCAATGCCTCATTTTTATACTTGAAATTCAATGCCTTTTTTTTTTCTTCATGAAACAATCAATGTTACGCATGATATAGCCTACCCAAAATACAAAAAAGTACTTATCAGTTATCACTGGGCTCCATGTTAGAGTGTGGTGAGCACATGCATCTGCTAAAGAGAGCTCCAAACTCCTTTACTTTTGGGTAGACTTTAGCCTCTGCTTCCAACTTTAATGGGTGGGATACAGAGTGATTTTGTGGAGCCCAATCTTTTCTATGATAAACAGTATAAGGTGATGATTAAGTATAAATTGATCATGACGCAGCAAACCTTGAAAATTTGACATATGTGAATAAAACTTGGATACATTCCACTTTGCAACAGCTATAATTATAAAAAGCCAATGTTATCATAACATTTTGTCGTATCCCATTAAATTTCTTATGCATTTTCACATTATATAAGTAGGTATGTTTCTTTGTAATCTTTTTCCCTATTTGGCTGCCATCACCCATTTTCGGGTAACATTTGAATTGTGACACCATATATAAACACGAAGTGAATTTAATAAATCAAAATTTCCAGGTCTGACTTGATTAATCAAAGAAATAATAGTTTGATCCAAAATCAAACATGCCACGTTAGAGAAGACACAAACACTAAAAGCATTTTCAATTCATACTCTATCTCTATCGGTATTTTTAAAATAGAGTTTCAAAAGGTAATATTCTTTTTCAAATTCTATCTCTAAAATTTTTTTGACTCTAACCACAATCTCCATCCTTATCTCTATCCCTATTTTTATTTTTATTTTTATTTCTATTTCTATATTCAACTAATTTATATTTTCATTATTAATTTTTACTTTCTTCAATCGATTATTTTATTTTTTTTTCAATTAAATTTTAACAAATAATATTTTTATTTTTTGTTTACTTTTAGTAAAAATAGAACATTTATATTTTCCCATATATTTTTATCTAATTTTTTTTATCATACAGTTTTCTACGTGAACGTGAAGCAATTCGATGTGAACGTGGTAGAATAAATAATGATGATAAATTTTGATTCCATAAAAAATCTCGATGAACACGAATTCTTTCGAATAAATGTGGAAATTATTGAAAAAAACACTCGCGATTCCCAAATACAAAGTGGATCATTTTTAGGTAGATATCATTTGGACGACCTTCCGAAATATTAATATGTTATGTTGCTATTATTTATGTTTTATATTATTATTTTTCTTTCTTATTATAATTTTCATTTGGAAGTTTTAATGTTCGTTTGGTTGGGCTTTCTACTATCTCAAAATGTCTACAAACCTCTATTTAAGTTTTTCAAAGTCGTTTGGTTGAGCTTTTAAGATTGTCTATTTTAAATTCAGTAGAGGCTAGTAGAGTTTAAACCTCTACTAGGCTAAAGTTCATTGGGAGGAGTTTCTCCAAATAGACCTTTTTTTTAACAAAAAAAAAAGTCTACCAACCAAACAATTATACTTTTTTTTTTCAAAAGCTCTATTTCTAATAGATCTACTATAATTAGACATTTTACAAATAGATGTTTTTCAAAAGCCCAATCAAACAAGCTCATAATGTCTTTATTATATTGCTAACTTATAATAATTAATATGCAAATAATATAAAGTACGGTAAGAATAAGTAAATTTTGATAAATAAAAATAATATTATTAAATATTCAATATTAGTGTCATTTTAAAGATCTAGATGAGATATTTTTAATGGTATTATTTTTATGATGATAAAAGTTATAAATTAAAACTTATTTTATATTAATTAAATTTAATTAAAAATGTAACTTTGAATATGGGGGTAAAATTGGAATAGATAATGTTAAAAAATGAATTTTATAGTTTCAAATTTGGTACTCTAAAATCTAGAGTACCAAACAATGAAACTCTAAAATAAATTATTGGGAATATAAAATAGAGTATGATTGGAGCTCATTGTACTCTATTTTGGAGTTTATACTCTGTCGTAGAGTACCATTGGATAGGGACGAAACTAGAATTGGGGAATTGGGAGGTTAAATGATAAAAATTTAAAAATGTTGGTACTAAAATGTAAAATTTATTTTTTAAAATTTTTTAACTATAATATTTTTTAGCATGGCTCCTCCCGGCCTCTATGGTAGTCCATCCCTACCATTGGAGATGCTTTAAACCGTGATATGAAATTGTCACTCTTAATTTTGAGAATTTGTAATGTTTAGTATTCTATTATATTATATCGGAATGAATTATATTCGACTTGATTGAATTGTATTGCACTATAGTATAATCATGTATTAGATGATATCCTTATCATATTGTATTAAGATAGAGTTCGGTGCATATTAATATATTGCATTGTATTATATTTTTGTTAAAAGAATAATGAATTTTAAAGATCATGATATTAATTAAATATTTATCAAAAACAAATGTCTGAAATTCATAAAAGAACTCCGAGATAATTTACAAATGATAAGAAACCATTTTATAAGTTAGGTTTCTACGAATTTTAGGCATCAAATGTGTCTTAATTCAACCGATAAGGTAAAGGATATATTCTCAATTAGTAATAGTAATGGACTAGTCTAGATAGATAGTATAAAGTAACAATCACGGGGACTCAACTTACTATTATTTTTAAGTAGATATACTTTGAATATTCTCTGCCAATATTTATTGTGGTCAGCAATGAATATGTCTGATAGAGCTTCTGGCTACCATGAGCACGAAGGCACGCGTCCTCCACAGTCCACTAACCTTTTTTACTAGACTGTGGACCCATATCAAAAAGCTTCTTATATTTTCATATTTACTTTGGACCTAAACCTAGCTAATATACTAGGAAGACTTGCCACGTTAAGAACCACAACGACAGTAGATCTTATATATGATTTATGAAAGATTATAAGGTTTCATTTATATTCTTATTATATATATAGCTCATGACATTATTGCTCATCAGTCATCACTATCTCTAACTAGATAGATAGCCCCACAATCCCACTTGAAAGGGTTAGAATAAAAGATTCAATGGGAAGAACAATCCTCTTTTCTTTTTGTTTCTTAAAGTTTTATTATTAAAGTTAATCCCAATAACAATATTATATTAATAATGTTCTAAATAATACTCAATTAATGTTGATTAATAATGGAAAAAAAATTCATAATTAACATTTATATTATTGAAATTTAAAATTTTAGTCATCCTCAATAAGTTTAATGTTTGTTGTCAACATTTTCGTTTTGCATATAAAAATGCCCTTGAATGACTTATAGCATGTAATATTCAAAGTTGAGTGTTCTAATGTGTAAAATAGAAAGATGGAGAAAGAAAGGGCCAGAGAAAAGAGAGAAGATAATTCTTGAGATAGAGAGATAAATAGAGAAAGAAAGTTTTAGAGATAAATAGACCGACGGGCTTGATAACCAAACCTAAATAGAGGTTTCCAAAAGTTTAAACAGATAAAGAATGACTAAATAATAATATTTAAAGACTCTATTACTCTATTCAATAAATGCTCCATTCAATAAATGCCGAGAGAAATAGGAAGAAAGAGAAACATAATGTCGTAGTAGACAGAGAAATCCAGGGAGGAGAAAAAGTAAAAATATAGGAGGGGATATTTTGGTCACATCATGACTAAAGTTGATAAGAAAGTGAAAGTTGTTAGGTGTAAGATAAATTTTAAATTTCCTATAAGCCTAAATTTTAGACTTCTCCCAATAAGTTTTTTTTGAGTTTTTTTTTTAATAAAGATCATTGTTCTAGTAAGCGCTAGGCGCTAGTCGGGCGAAGACCCAGCGCCTAGCGCCTAGGCCGATTAGTCGCCGATTAATCGGGGATTAATCGGAAAACACAATTATAAACAAATTCCAATTAGAACTCCAAAGAAAATTATTTCCAACAAATTCTTTCCAAATCCAATCATAAACCAATCCAAATCCTCAATTATTAAATCCAAAAAGTATTCTTTCCAAATCAACAAATGTCAAATTACGCATTAAACGGATCTTGAGTGCACATTGGGTCAAACTTTATCCAATTAATTTTTTCATTATATATATATTTTTATTTTTACTGTGCTACAGTTCGGTTTTAATGGGTTCCCACTTTGAAGATTTTGTTTTTAGTGGATGAAATTTAAACAAGCAAGTTATTGAATGAGTATGCACAAGCAATTTCATTGTGTGTTTTTTATGGATTGAAGTGTTCTGAGAATTTTGAAAAGTCTAAGTCAAGGAACAAAACCAGAGCACTTGTTGAACACAACACACGGGGTCTGGAGGATTATTCAAAATTTCAAAACAGACCAACAAAAGAAATACCACGCCAACATTTTTTTTTTTGAACCGCAAACGATATGTATTGAAGGCTAAAGTAGCCGAAAACGGAGCCACCTCCAAATAAAGGGATCAACAGACCAATACACGAAAACAAGTCCCCATAAAAACATCAGCAAAAACAGCATCAAAACATGAAAAACAACACTATACAATCAGACTTCATTGCCAGAGCGGAGCAAGAAACATTCTGAGAAACCCAGAAAACAGAGAAATTGAAACCGAACAAACACCACTAAAACGTAAAACCTCATAAATCTCTCCAACTAACCAAGTCCTCTTCCCTGCTCGAACCTTTCTTTGTCAACAAATCTGCATAGCCATTGCTAGCTCTTGGACTGAAGCTAACCACAGTTATGTGATTTCCTACACCCAGAAAAGAAACAAGACCACAAGAGAGTGAAACACAATGATTTCAGTGATTTCCCTATTTGAATTGATTTTCCCACTCAATGATTTCCCCACTCAATGATTTCCCCACTTGAATTTAATCCACTACACAAACCACAAGAAACACCTAAACCCACCAAAGCTCCCGTAAAAATCAGTGAAACACCCAACAAGAACCAAAAACAGAGAGCAAAAACAGACATGAAAACAAAGGAGATGAAATGGTATATACTGGCGAACCGGAGACAGCTGCGACCTGGCAACGACGACGGTGACGGAAGACAAAAGCTTACGGTGGCAGGAGCAATGGGCGATCTGGTTTAGCCGTTTTGGTTTGTAAGCTCTTTGGTCGAAGATGAAGGGAAAAATTGGTAAAAATTGGTTTGGGGTTGGAAGTTTGATGTTGTAATTGTTAATGATCTGAAAAGGAGGTTGTTTTCAATTCTTTACAATTTTTTTTTAAACAGTCTAGGCGGTCAACGGCTTTGACCACCGCTTGGCCGCCTAGTCGATTAGTCGCCGCCGTGAATGAGTAATCGGAAACCGCGGAATGTAGCCGATTTTCACCTTTTCTCCTCAGTTGCCAGCCGCCTAGAGGAATTGGACCGATTAATCGGCCGCCTAGGTCGATTACTAGAACACTGATAAAGATGCATCGTCAATACTACCATCTATGAGTTTTAAATATTCTATCATAATGTACCTTTTCCATTATAAAACTCTATTTTATTTGAATACTTATCTGACATTATTTTTGTCTCCTCATATTTATTACATTTAAATGATTCAAATTATCGTATTTAATTTTTTTATAATCATAAACAATAATATATATTTACTGTTTATTGCTGTGTTATGTACATGTGATATTTTTTTTAAACTCGTCTACCTGTAATTTTTTTAAAAAAAAAAAATTCATGTACTTGTTTTTTTTTTAAACTCATATACATGTGATGGTTTTTTTTTGATTGTTTTTAAACTCACGTACCTACAATATATAACTTTTTATTAAAAGTTCTACTTATTAGAAATACTCTAAAAACTCTATTTGAAAAAACATTCCAAACACACCTTTAATACATATTAATAGATGCTTATAAGTTATAATTATTAGCCTCTTGCTTGGAACACAAAGCTCAATTAAACGCGTCTTATTTATCGGACAACTCATCAAGTACTTATTTAAACACATATAACAAATTACGTTATAGTCACGTATCAATATACTATATAAATCTTCATCTTATGAGATCCCAATTAATTTTAACAAAATTCTAACATTACAAATGGTTTACTTTTTTGTTGTTCATAGAGCATCGTACCTTTAGTGGAAGACTTCTCACGATATTCCGGTCACCAGCGATGGTGTGTGAGTTCTGATCATAATCAATTACGTATCCTAACTGTATCATGTAATAGATAAAGATAATATCAAGAATCAATTAGTTGGATAATTAAATATGGATTTTATGTAGAGTTAATAACTTATCTATCGATAAGATTTTAAATTCAAATCCATTAGATACTATTTTATCGATTAAGCCCACAATGGTCGCCTGATTGAGCTAAACCCACAAGTCTAAAATCCAACAATCAAAATGTTTTTTTATTTACAGCAATGAAACAGGATGGTGCAGAGACAAGATGATGTTGGCATAGTAGTTTACCTTTCACACTTGTACTAAGAAATTGTGTGTTCAAGTCTATCCCCTTCCAAAACTTGAATTATTGTAACAATAAAAAAAAATGAAACAGTATAGTTCAAAATCCAACTTGGTAAAATCCAGACGTGAACGTCTTTGCAAGAAAAATGTCTGCAACTCAATACAAGTGTCCAAAAACCCTAGATGGGAAAAGAACAAAATAAAGTAAGATAGAATAATAAACATACAAGATGAAGATTGTGTTGGCACTGTCTATAAAGGCAAGAGCTAGCCCGTGGTTCTTATCCTTTATCACCATGTCAGCTTGGCGTGTGGCTTGACCAAACCACATAGTACAACATCTGGAACAGTTCCACAAAATGCCACTGCAGAATCTCTCTCTCTCTCTCTCTCTCTCTCTCTCTTTCTTCTACTTTAATGGGGGCGTGTGCTTGCCATATGCAATAAAAACAAAATACCACCGCTCACATGTAATTATTCATGACAGACAACCTTACAGGGCCTCATGTTCAATGCTCTCTAATGTTTTCAGATTCTGATGCATCTTATCTTGGGTTGGTGTGAATGTGCGCATAAATTGTATTTTAGATAAAAAGTTGAATATGACTGTTTCTTTTTAATTTTTGTTTTGGAGTGTTTTGTTTGGATCAATCCATGAAGGTGAAAGACTTTTAACAATTTTTGATCGCAATAGATATTATAGCGGTCTAGTTTGCTTTAATTTTACCCTTCTTCTTCTTGGTTGGTGGAGTGGGGTTTCCATTGAAACATGTCTCTACTTGTCATATTCAGCCTATTCTTTGTCCTCATTATTAAGCTTTTTGATCATAATTTTGTAAAATCCGAAGATTTTAATTTGATGAATTTCGATATCCAAACAACCTGAAATCATGTACATTTTAATTAAATGTAATATTAACATGTGTTTGAAGGTTATAGATTGAAGTATGTCCACTTTTAGTTAAATCGTGTACGTTTAATTACCCTTCCACATTTGCCACAGATGAATGAGAGAGTGAGAAGCTGCTAGGGGTTGTGATCCATGACCCCTTCTCCCCAAACAAAATTTTAAAGTTTTTCTTCAAAAATTACAATTTTATTTTTCAAATGGGCTCAAAAAATAAATAGCACTTTTTTGAGGTGGTATTTCAACAATGTCACTGCTTTAATAACTTATATTTAAAAGGCACCTATTATGGTGAACGGACAAAAATACCCCCAATTGTTGTTCCACATCAGCTTTCTTTTATTCAGTTTACAGTGACAAAGTTGTGAAGTAGAGAGAGAAAGTCCGGTTGAAACTCAGGCAATCACTTGAACGGTGACAGAGTGGCGCTATGCAGACGCATTCGGGGGTCGAGCTCCCCGCCGAGCTCGCGGTGGTCGAGCTGCCCGGTCAGCTCGCGGGGGGGCAGGGGGCAGCGCCCCCGAACTTTTTTTTTAGTTCATAAAAAAGCTCGGAGCATTATGCAAAAGCTCGGATGAAAAAGCTCGGGGCTTTTATGAAAAAGCTTGAATGAAAAAGCTCGGATGAAAAAGCTCGGAGCTTTTATGAAAAAGCTCGGGGCTTTTATGAAAAAGCTCGGATGAAAAAGCTCGGAGCTTTTATGAAAAAGCTCGGGGCTTTTATGAAAAAGCTCGGATGAAAAAGCTCGGAGCTTTTATGAAAAAGCTCGGAGCATTATGCAAAAGCTCGGATGAAAAAGCTCGGGGCTTTTATGAAAAAGCTTGAATGAAAAAGCTCGGATGAAAAAGCTCGGAGCTTTTATGAAAAAGCTCGGGGCTTTTATGAAAAAGCTCGGATGAAAAAGCTCGGAGCTTTTATGAAAAAGCTCGGGGCTTTTATGAAAAAGCTCGGATGAAAAAGCTCGGAGCTTTTATGAAAAAGCTCGGAGCATTATGCAAAAGCTCGGATGAAAAAGCTCGGGGCTTTTATGAAAAAGCTTGAATGAAAAAGCTCGGATGAAAAAGCTCGGAGCTTTTATGAAAAAGCTCGGGGCTTTATGAAAAAGCTCGGATGAAAAAGCTCGGAGCTTTTATGAAAAAGCTCGGGGCTTTTATGAAAAAGCTCGGATGAAAAAGCTCGGAGCTTTTATGAAAAAGCTCGGGGCTTTTATGAAAAAGCTCGGAGCTTTTATGAAAACGCTCGGATGAAAAAGCTCGGGGCTTTTATGCAAAAGCTCGGATGAAAAAGCTCGGGGCTTTTATGAAAAAGCTTGAATGAAAAAGCTCGGATGAAAAAGCTCGGAGCTTTTATGAAAAAGCTCGGGGCTTTTATGAAAAAGCTCGGATGAAAAAGCTCGGAGCTTTTATGAAAAAGCTCGGGGCTTTTATGAAAAAGCTCGGATGAAAAAGCTCGGAGCTTTTATGAAAAAGCTCGGAGCATTATGCAAAAGCTCGGATGAAAAAGCTCGGGGCTTTTATGAAAAAGCTTGAATGAAAAAGCTCGGATGAAAAAGCTCGGAGCTTTTATGAAAAAGCTCGGGGCTTTTATGAAAAAGCTCGGATGAAAAAGCTCGGAGCTTTTATGAAAAAGCTCGGGGCTTTTATGAAAAAGCTCGGATGAAAAAGCTCGGAGCTTTTATGAAAAAGCTCGGGGCTTTTATGAAAAAGCTCGGAGCTTTTATGAAAACGCTCGGATGAAAAAGCTCGGGGCTTTTATGCAAAAGCTCGGATGAAAAAGCTCGGGGCTTTTATGAAAAAGCTTGAATGAAAAAGCTCGGATGAAAAAGCTCGGAGCTTTTATGAAAAAGCTCGGGGCTTTTATGAAAAAGCTCGGATGAAAAAGCTCGGAGCTTTTATGAAAAAGCTCGGGGCTTTTATGAAAAAGCTCGGATGAAAAAGCTCGGAGCTTTTATGAAAAAGCTCGGGGCTTTTATGAAAAAGCTTGAATGAAAAAGCTCGGATGAAAAAGCTCGGAGCTTTTATGAAAAAGCTCGGGGCTTTTATGAAAAAGCTCGGATGAAAAAGCTCGGAGCTTTTATGAAAAAGCTCGGGGCTTTTATGAAAAAGCTCGGATGAAAAAGCTCGGAGCTTTTATGAAAAAGCTCGGAGCATTATGCAAAAGCTCGGATGAAAAAGCTCGGGGCTTTTATGAAAAAGCTTGAATGAAAAAGCTCGGATGAAAAAGCTCGGAGCTTTTATGAAAAAGCTCGGGGCTTTTATGAAAAAGCTCGGATGAAAAAGCTCGGAGCTTTTATGAAAAAGCTCGGGGCTTTTATGAAAAAGCTCGGATGAAAAAGCTCGGAGCTTTTATGAAAAAGCTCGGGGCTTTTATGAAAAAGCTCGGAGCTTTTATGAAAACGCTCGGATGAAAAAGCTCGGGGCTTTAAGCAAAAGCTCGGATGAAAAAAGCTCGGGGCTTTTATGAAAAAGCTTGAATGAAAAAGCTCGGATGAAAAAGCTCGGAGCTTTTATGAAAAAGCTCGGGGCTTTTATGAAAAAGCTCGGATGAAAAAGCTCGGAGCTTTTATGAAAAAGCTCGGGGCTTTTATGAAAAAGCTCGGATGAAAAAGCTCGGAGCTTTTATGAAAAAGCTCGGAGCATTATGCAAAAGCTCGGATGAAAAAGCTCGGGGCTTTTATGAAAAAGCTTGAATGAAAAAGCTCGGATGAAAAAGCTCGGAGCTTTTATGAAAAAGCTCGGGGCTTTTATGAAAAAGCTCGGATGAAAAAGCTCGGAGCTTTATGAAAAAGCTCGGGGCTTTTATGAAAAAGCTCGGATGAAAAAGCTCGGAGCTTTTATGAAAAAGCTCGGGGCTTTTATGAAAAAAGCTCGGAGCTTTTATGAAAACGCTCGGATGAAAAAGCTCGGGGCTTTTATGCAAAAGCTCGGATGAAAAAGCTCGGGGCTTTTATGAAAAAGCTTGAATGAAAAAGCTCGGATGAAAAAGCTCGGAGCTTTTATGAAAAAGCTCGGGGCTTTTATGAAAAAGCTCGGATGAAAAAGCTCGGAGCTTTTATGAAAAAGCTCGGGGCTTTTATGAAAAAGCTCGGATGAAAAAGCTCGGAGCTTTTATGAAAAAGCTCGGAGCATTATGCAAAAGCTCGGATGAAAAAGCCCGGGCTTTTATGAAAAAGCTTGAATGAAAAAGCTCGGATGAAAAAGCTCGGAGCTTTTATGAAAAAGCTCGGGGCTTTTATGAAAAAGCTCGGATGAAAAAGCTCGGAGCTTTTATGAAAAAGCTCGGGGCTTTTATGAAAAAGCTCGGATGAAAAAGCTCGGAGCTTTTATGAAAAAGCTCGGAGCATTATGCAAAAGCTCGGATGAAAAAGCTCGGGGCTTTTATGAAAAAGCTTGAATGAAAAAGCTCGGATGAAAAAGCTCGGAGCTTTTATGAAAAAGCTCGGGGCTTTTATGAAAAAGCTCGGATGAAAAAGCTCGGAGCTTTTATGAAAAAGCTCGGGGCTTTTATGAAAAAGCTCGGATGAAAAAGCTCGGAGCTTTTATGAAAAAGCTCGGGGCTTTTATGAAAAAGCTCGGAGCTTTTATGAAAACGCTCGGATGAAAAAGCTCGGGGCTTTTATGCAAAAGCTCGGATGAAAAAGCTCGGGGCTTTTATGAAAAAGCTTGAATGAAAAAGCTCGGATGAAAAAGCTCGGAGCTTTTATGAAAAAGCTCGGGGCTTTTATGAAAAAGCTCGGATGAAAAAGCTCGGAGCTTTTATGAAAAAGCTCGGGGCTTTTATGAAAAAGCTCGGATGAAAAAGCTCGGAGCTTTTATGAAAAAGCTCGGAGCATTATGCAAAAGCTCGGATGAAAAAGCTCGGGGCTTTTATGAAAAAGCTTGAATGAAAAAGCTCGGATGAAAAAGCTCGGAGCTTTTATGAAAAAGCTCGGGGCTTTTATGAAAAAGCTCGGATGAAAAAGCTCGGAGCTTTTATGAAAAAGCTCGGGGCTTTTATGAAAAAGCTCGGATGAAAAAGCTCGGAGCTTTTATGAAAAAGCTCGGGGCTTTTATGAAAAAGCTCGGAGCTTTTATGAAAACGCTCGGATGAAAAAGCTCGGGGCTTTTATGCAAAAGCTCGGATGAAAAAGCTCGGGGCTTTTATGAAAAAGCTTGAATGAAAAAGCTCGGATGAAAAAGCTCGGAGCTTTTATGAAAAAGCTCGGGGCTTTTATGAAAAAGCTCGGATGAAAAAGCTCGGAGCTTTTATGAAAAAGCTCGGGGCTTTTATGAAAAGCTCGGATGAAAAGCTCGGAGCTTTTATGAAAAAGCTCGGAGCATTATGCAAAAGCTCGGATGAAAAAGCTCGGGGCTTTTATGAAAAAGCTTGAATGAAAAAGCTCGGATGAAAAAGCTCGGAGCTTTTATGAAAAAGCTCGGGGCTTTTATGAAAAAGCTCGGATGAAAAAGCTCGGAGCTTTTATGAAAAAGCTCGGGGCTTTTATGAAAAAGCTCGGATGAAAAAGCTCGGAGCTTTTATGAAAAAGCTCGGGGCTTTTATGAAAAAGCTCGGAGCTTTATGAAAACGCTCGGATGAAAAAGCTCGGGGCTTTTATGCAAAAGCTCGGATGAAAAAGCTCGGGGCTTTTATGAAAAAGCTTGAATGAAAAAGCTCGGATGAAAAAGCTCGGAGCTTTTATGAAAAAGCTCGGGGCTTTTATGAAAAAGCTCGGATGAAAAGCTCGGAGGCTTTATGAAAAAGCTCGGGGCTTTTATGAAAAAGCTCCGGATGAAAAAGCTCGGAGCTTTATGAAACAGCTCGTGAGCTTTATGCAAAAGCTCGGATGAAAAAGATCGGATGCTTTTCTGAAAAAGCTCTGAATTGCAAAGCTCGATGAAAGCTCGGGGCTTTTATGAAAAGAAGCATTGAATGAAAAAGCTCGGATGAAAAAGCTCGGAGCTTTTATGAAAAAGCTCGGGGCTTTTATGAAAAAGCTCGGATGAAAAAGCTCGGAGCTTTTATGAAAAAGCTCGGGAGCATTTAGGCAAAAGCTCGGATGAAAAAGCTCGGGAGCTTTTATTGAAAAGCTCTGAGCATTATGCAAAAGCTACGGATGAAAAACGCTCCGGGCTTTTATGAAAAAGTCGGGGGCGTTTTGATAAAAAGCTCGGATGAAAAAGCTCGGAGCTTTTATGAAAACGCTCGGGGCTTTTATGCAAAAGCTTCGGATGAAAAAAGCTTCGGAGCTTTTATGAAAAAGCTCGGGGCTTTATGAAAAAGCTCGATGAAGCTCCTTTTATGACAAAGCTCGGGGCTTTTTATGAAAAAGCTCGGAGCTTTATGAAAACGCTCGGATGAAAAAGCTCGGGGCTTTTATGCAAAAGCTCGGATGAAAAAGCTCGGGCTTTTATGAAAAAGCTTGAATGAAAAAGCTCGGATGAAAAAGCTCGGAGCTTTTATGAAAAAGCTCGGGGCTTTTATGAAAAAGCTCGGATGAAAAAAGCTCGGAGCTTTTATGAAAAAGCTCGGGCTTTTATGAAAAAGCTCGGATGAAAAAGCTCGGAGCTTTTATGAAAAAGCTCGGAGCATTATGCAAAAGCTCGGATGAAAAAGCTCGGGGCTTTTATGAAAAAGCTTGAATGAAAAAGCTCGGATGAAAAAGCTCGGAGCTTTTATGAAAAAGCTCGGGGCTTTTATGAAAAAGCTCGGATGAAAAAGCTCGGAGCTTTTATGAAAAAGCTCGGGGCTTTTATGAAAAAGCTCGGATGAAAAAGCTCGGAGCTTTTATGAAAAAGCTCGGGGCTTTTATGAAAAAGCTCGAGCTTTTATGAAAACGCTCGGATGAAAAAGCTCGGGGCTTTTATGCAAAAGCTCGGATGAAAAAGCTCGGGGCTTTTTAGAAAAAGCTTGAATGAAAAAGCTCGGATGAAAAAGCTCGGAGCTTTTATGAAAAAGCTCGGGGCTTTAATGAAAAAGCTCGGATGAAAAAAGCTCGGAGCTTTTATGAAAAAGCTCGGGGCTTTTATGAAAAAGCTCGGATGAAAAAGCTCGGAGCTTTTATGAAAAAGCTCGGAGCATTATGCAAAAGCTCGGATGAAAAAGCTCGGGGCTTTTATGAAAAAGCTTGAATGAAAAAGCTCGGATGAAAAAGCTCGGAGCTTTTATGAAAAAGCTCGGGGCTTTTATGAAAAAGCTCGGATGAAAAGCTCGGAGCTTTATGAAAAAGCTCGGGCTTTTATGAAAAAGCTCGGATGAAAAAGCTCGGAGCTTTTATGAAAAAGCTCGGGGCTTTTATGAAAAAGCTCGGAGCTTTTATGAAAACGCTCGGATGAAAAAGCTCGGGCTTTGCAAAAGCTCGGATGAAAAAGCTCGGGCTTTTATGAAAAAGCTTGAATGAAAAAGCTCGGATGAAAAAGCTCGGAGCTTTTATGAAAAAGCTCGGGGCTTTTATGAAAAAGCTCGGATGAAAAAGCTCGGAGCTTTTATGAAAAAGCTCGGGGCTTTTATGAAAAGCTCGGATGAAAAGCTCGGAGCTTTTATGAAAAAGCTCGGAGCTTATGCAAAAGCTCGGATGAAAAAGCTCGGGGCTTTTATGAAAAAGCTTGAATGAAAAAGCTCGGATGAAAAAGCTCGGAGCTTTTATGAAAAAGCTCGGGGCTTTTATGAAAAAGCTCGGATGAAAAAGCTCGGAGCTTTTATGAAAAAGCTCGGGGCTTTTATGAAAAAGCTCGGATGAAAAAGCTCGGAGCTTTTATGAAAAAGCTCGGAGCATTATGCAAAAGCTCGGATGAAAAAGCTCGGGGCTTTTATGAAAAGCTTGAATGAAAAAGCTCGGATGAAAAAGCTCGGAGCTTTATGAAAAAGCTCGGGGCTTTATGAAAAAGCTCGGATGAAAAAGCTCGGAGCTTTTATGAAAAGCTCGGGGCTTTTATGAAAAAGCTCGGATGAAAAAGCTCGGAGCTTTTATGAAAAAGCTCGGGGCTTTTATGAAAAAGCTCGGAGCTTTTATGAAAACGCTCGGATGAAAAGCTCGGGGCTTTTATGCAAAAGCTCGGATGAAAAAGCTCGGGGCTTTATGAAAAGCTTGAATGAAAAAGCTCGGATGAAAAAGCTCGGAGCTTTTATGAAAAAAGCTCGGGGCTTTTATGAAAAAAGCTCGGATGAAAAAGCTCGGAGCTTTTATGAAAAAGCTCGGGGCTTTTATGAAAAAGCTCGGATGAAAAAGCTCGGAGCTTTTATGAAAAAGCTCGGGGCATTATGCAAAAGCCCGGATGAAAAAGCTCGGGGCTGTTTATGAAAAAGCTTGAATGAAAAAGCTCGGATGAAAAAGCTCGGAGCTTTTATGAAAAAGCTCGGGGCTTTTATGAAAAAGCTCGGATGAAAAAGCTCGGAGCTTTTATGAAAAAGCTCGGGGCTTTTATGAAAAAGCTCGGATGAAAAAGCTCGGAGCTTTTATGAAAAAGCTCGGGGCTTTTATGAAAAAGCTCGGAGCTTTTATGAAAACGCTCGGATGAAAAAGCTCGGGGCTTTTATGCAAAAGCTCGGATGAAAAAGCTCGGGGCTTTTATGAAAAAGCTTGAATGAAAAAGCTCGGATGAAAAAGCTCGGAGCTTTTATGAAAAAGCTCGGGGCTTTTATGAAAAAGCTCGGATGAAAAAGCTCGGAGCTTTTATGAAAAAGCTCGGGGCTTTTATGAAAAAGCTCGATGAAAAAGCTCGGAGCTTTTATGAAAAAGCTCGGAGCATTATGCAAAAGCTCGGATGAAAAAGCTCGGGCTTTTATGAAAAAGCTTGAATGAAAAAAGCTCGATGAAAAAGCTCGGAGCTTTTATGAAAAAGCTCGGGGCTTTTATGAAAAAGCTCGGATGAAAAAGCTCGGAGCTTTTATGAAAAAAGCTCGGGGCTTTATTGAAAAAGCTCGGATGAAAAAGCTCGGAGCTTTTATGAAAAAGCTCGGGGCTTTTATGAAAAAGCTCGGAGCTTTTATGAAAACGCTCGGATGAAAAAGCTCGGGGCTTTATGGCAAAGCTCGGATGAAAAAGCTCGGGCTTTTATGAAAAAGCTTGAATGAAAAAGCTCGGATGAAAAAAGCTCGGAGCTTTTATGAAAAGCTCGGGGCTTTTATGAAAAAGCTCGGATGAAAAAGCTCGGAGCTTTATGAAAAAGCTCGGGGCTTTTATGAAAAAGCTCGGATGAAAAAAGCTCGGAGCTTTTATGAAAAAGCTCGGAGCATTATGCAAAGCGCGGATGAAAAAGCTCGGGGCTTTTATGAAAAAGCTTGAATGAAAAAGCTCGGATGAAAAAGCTCGGAGCTTTTATGAAAAAAGCTCGGGGCTTTTATGAAAAAGCGCGGATGAAAAAGCTCGGAGCTTTTATGAAAAAGCTCGGGGCTTTTATGAAAAAGCTCGGATGAAAAAGCTCGGAGCTTTTATGAAAAAGCTCGGGCATTATGCAAAAGCTCGGATGAAAAAGCTCGGGGCTTTTATGAAAAAGCTTGAATGAAAAAGCTCGGATGAAAAAGCTCGGAGCTTTTATGAAAAAGCTCGGGGCTTTTATGAAAAAGCTCGGATGAAAAAGCTCGGAGCTTTTATGAAAAAGCTCGGGGCTTTTATGAAAAAGCTCGGATGAAAAAGCTCGGAGCTTTTATGAAAAAGCTCGGGCTTTTTGAAAAAGCTCGGATGAAAAGCTCGGATGAAAAAGCTCGGCTTATGCAAAAGCTCGGATGAAAAAGCTCGGGGCTTTTATGAAAAAGCTTGAATGAAAAAGCTCGGATGAAAAAGCTCGGAGCTTTTATGAAAAAGCTCGGGGCTTTTATGAAAAAGCTCGGATGAAAAAGCTCGGAGCTTTTATGAAAAAGCTCGGGGCTTTTATGAAAAAAGCTCGGATGAAAAAGCTCGGAGCTTTTATGAAAAAAGCTCGGAGCATTATGCAAAAGCTCGGATGAAAAAGCTCGGGCTTTTATGAAAAAGCTTGAATGAAAAAGCTCGGATGAAAAAGCTCGGAGCTTTTATGAAAAAGCTCGGGGCTTTATGAAAAAGCTCGATGAAAAAGCTCGGAGCTTTTATGAAAAAGCTCGGGGCTTTATGAAAAAGCTCGGATGAAAAAGCCTTAAAAGCTCGGAGGCTTTTATGAAAAGCTCGAGCATTATGCAAAGCCAGAGAAAAAGCTCGGGCTTTAGCAAAAGCTAAAGCTCGGGGCTTTTATGAAAAGCTTGAATGAAAAAGCTCGGATGAAAAAGCTCGGAGCTTTTATGAAAAAGCTCGGGGCTTTTATGAAAAAGCTCGGATGAAAAAGCTCGGAGCTTTTATGAAAAAGCTCGGGGCTTTTAATGAAAAACAAGCTCGGATGAAAAAGCTCGGAGCTTTTATGAAAAAGCTCGGAGCATTATGCAAAAGCTCGGATGAAAAAGCTCGGGGCTTTTATGAAAAAGCTTGAATGAAAAAGCTCGGATGAAAAAGCTCGGAGCTTTTATGAAAAAGCTCGGGGCTTTTATGAAAAAGCTCGGATGAAAAAGCTCGGAGCTTTTATGAAAAAGCTCGGGGCTTTTATGAAAAAGCTCGGATGAAAAAGCTCGGAGCTTTTATGAAAAAGCTCGGAGCATTATGCAAAAGCTCGGATGAAAAAGCTCGGGGCTTTTATGAAAAAGCTTGAATGAAAAAGCTCGGATGAAAAAGCTCGGAGCTTTTATGAAAAAGCTCGGGGCTTTTATGAAAAAGCTCGGATGAAAAAGCTCGGAGCTTTTATGAAAAAGCTCGGGGCTTTTATGAAAAAGCTCGGATGAAAAAGCTCGGAGCTTTTATGAAAAAGCTCGGCTTATGCAAAACTCGGATGAAAAAGCTCGGGCTTTTATGAAAAGCTTGAATGAAAAAGCTCGGATGAAAAAGCTCGGAAGCTTTTATGAAAAAGCTCGGGGGCTTTTATGAAAAAGCTCGATGAAAAACTCGGAGCTTTTATGAAAAAGCTCGGGCTTTTATGAAAAAGCTCGGATGAAAAAGCTCGGAGCTTTTATGAAAAAGCTCGGGGCTTTATGAAAAAGCTCGGAGCGTTTAAGGAAAACTCTCGATGAAAAGCTCGGGTCTTTTAATTATGCAAAAGCTCGATGAAAAAGCTCGGGGCTTTTAGGAAAAAGCTTGCAATTGAAAAAAGCTCGATGAAAAAGCTCGGAGCTTTTATGAAAAAGCTCGGGCTTTTATGAAAAAGCTCGGATGAAAAAGCTCGGGAGCTTTTATGAAAAAGCTCGGGGCTTTTATGAAAAAGCTCGGATGAAAAAGCTCGGAGCTTTTATTGAAAAAGCTCGGAGCATTATGCAAAAGCTCGATGAAAAAGCTCGGGGCTTTTATGAAAAAGCTTGAATGAAAAAGCTCGGATGAAAAAGCTCGGAGCTTTTATGAAAAAGCTCGGGGCTTTTATGAAAAAGCTCGGATGAAAAAGCTCGGAGCTTTTATGAAAAAGCTCGGGGCTTTTATGAAAAAGCTCGGATGAAAAAGCTCGGAGCTTTTATGAAAAAGCTCGGGGCTTTTATGAAAAAGCTCGGAGCTTTTATGAAAACGCTCGGATGAAAAAGCTCGGGGCTTTATGCAAAAGCTCGGATGAAAAAGCTCGGGCTTTATGAAAAAGCTTGAATGAAAAAGCTCGGATGAAAAAGCTCGGAGCTTTTATGAAAAAGCTCGGGGCTTTTTATGAAAAAGCTCGGATGAAAAAGCTCGGAGCTTTTATGAAAAAGCTCGGGGCTTTTATGAAAAAGCTCGGATGAAAAAGCTCGGAGCTTTTATGAAAAGCTCGGAGCATTATGCAAAAGCTCGGATGAAAAGCTCGGGGCTTTTATGAAAAAGCTTGAATGAAAAAGCTCGGATGAGGAAAAAGCTCGGAGCTTTTATGAAAAAGCTCGGGGCTTTTATGAAAAAGCTCGGATGAAAAAGCTCGGAGCTTTTATGAAAAGCTCGGGGCTTTTATGAAAAAGCTCGGATGAAAAAGCTCGGAGCTTTATGAAAAAGCTCGTAGCATTATGCAAAAGCTCGGATGAAAAAGCTCGGGCTTTTATGAAAAGCTTGAATGAAAAAGCTCGGATAAAAAGCTCGGAGCTTTTATGAAAAAGCTCGGGGCTTTTATGAAAAGCTCGGATGAAAAAGCGCGGAGCTTTATGAAAAAGCTCGGGGCTTTTATGAAAAAGCTCGGATGAAAAAGCTCGGGAGCTGATTTGATGAAAAAGCTCGGGAGCTTTTATGAAAAAGCTCGGAGGCTTTATGAAAAAGCTCGATGAAAACGCTCGGATGAAAAAGCTCGGGGCTTTATGCAAAAGCTCGGATGAAAAAGCTCGGGGCTTTTATGAAAAAGCTTGAATGAAAAGCTCGGATGAAAAAGCTCGGAGCTTTTATGAAAAAAGCTCGGGCTTTTATGAAAAAGCTCGGATGAAAAGCTCGGAGCTTTTATGAAAAAGCTCGGGGCTTTTATGAAAAAGCTCGGATGAAAAAAGCTCGGAGCTTTTATGAAAAGCTCGGAGCATTATGCAAAAGCTCGGATGAAAAAGCTCGGGGCTTTTATGAAAAGCTTGAATGAAAAAGCTCGGATGAAAAAGCTCGGAGCTTTTATGAAAAAGCTCGGGGCTTTTATGAAAAAGCTCGGATGAAAAAGCTCGGAGCTTTTATGAAAAAAGCTCGGGCTTTTATGAAAAAAGCTCGTATGAAAAAGCTCGGAGCTTTTATGAAAAAAGCTCGGGGCTTTTATGAAAAAGCTCGGAGCTTTTATGAAACGCTCGATGAAAAGCTTCGGGGCTTTTATGCAAAAGCTCGGATGAAAAAAGCTCGGGGCGTTTATGACAAAGCTTGAATGAAAAAAGCTCGGATGAAAAAGCTCGGAGCTTTTATGAAAAGCTCGAGGCTTTTATGAAAAAGCTCGGATGAAAAAGCTCGGAGCTTTTATGAAAAAGCTCGGGGGCTTTTATGAAAAAGCTCGATGAAAAAGCTCGGAGCTTTATGAAAAGCTCGGGCTTTTAGAAAAAAGCTCGAGCTTTTATGAAAACGCTCGGATGAAAAAAGCTCGGGGCTTTTATGCAAAAGCTCGGATGAAAAATCTCGGGGCTTTTATGAAAAAGCTTGAATGAAAAAGCTCGGATGAAAAAGCTCGGAGCTTTATGAAAAAAGCTCGGGGCTTTTATGAAAAAGCTCGGATGAAAAAGCTCGGAGCTTTATGAAAAACTCGGGGCTTTTATGAAAAAAGCTCGGATGAAAAAGCTCGGAGCTTTTATGAAAAAGCTCGAGCATTATGCAAAAGCTCGGATGAAAAAGCTCGGGCTTTTATGAAAAAGCTTGAATGAAAAAGCTCGGATGAAAAAGCTTCGGATCTTTTATGAAAAAAGCTCGGGGCTTTTATGAAAAAAGCTCGGATGAAAAAGCTCGGAGCTTTTATGAAAAAGCTCGGGGCTTTTATGAAAAAGCTCGGATGAAAAGCTCGGAGCTTTTATGAAAAGCTCGGGGCTTTTATGAAAAAGCTCGGAGCTTTTATGAAAACGCTCGGATGAAAAAGCTCGGGGCTTTTATGCAAAAGCTCGGATGAAAAAGCTCGGGGCTTTTATGAAAAAGCTTGAATGAAAAAGCTCGGATGAAAAAGCTCGGAGCTTTTATGAAAAAGCTCGGGGCTTTATGAAAAAAGCTCGGATGAAAAAGCTCGGAGCTTTTATGAAAAAGCTCGGGGGCTTTATGAAAAAGCTCGGATGAAAAAGCTCGGAGCTTTATGAAAAAGCTCGGAGCATTATGCAAAAGCTCGGATGAAAAAGCTCGGGGCTTTTATGAAAAAGCTTGAATGAAAAGCTCGGATGAAAAAGCTCGGAGCTTTATGAAAAAGCTCGGGGCTTTTATGAAAAAAGCTCGGATGAAAAAGCTCGGAGCTTTTATGAAAAAGCTCGGGGCTTTTATGAAAAAGCTCGGATGAAAAAGCTCGGAGGCTTTATGAAAAGCTCGGAGCATTAATCAAAAGCTCGGATGAAAAAGCTCGGGGCTTTTATGAAAAAGCGGATGAAAAAGCTCGGGCTTTTATGAAAAAGCTTGATGAAAAAGCTCGGATGAAAAAGCTCGGAGCTTTTATGAAAAAGCTCGGGGCTTTTATGAAAAAGCTCGGATGAAAAAGCTCGGAGCTTTTATGAAAAAGCTCGGGGCTTTTATGAAAAAGCTCGGATGAAAAAGCTCGGAGCTTTTATGAAAAAGCTCGGGCATGCAAAAGCTCGGATGAAAAAGCTCGGGGCTTTTATGAAAAAGCTTGAATGAAAAAGCTCGGATGAAAAAGCTCGGAGCTTTTATGAAAAAGCTCGGGGCTTTTATGAAAAAGCTCGGATGAAAAAGCTCGGAGCTTTTATGAAAAAGCTCGGGGCTTTTATGAAAAAGCTCGGATGAAAAAGCTCGGAGCTTTTATGAAAAAGCTCGGAGCATTATGCAAAAGCTCGGATGAAAAAGCTCGGGGCTTTTATGAAAAAGCTTGAATGAAAAAGCTCGGATGAAAAAGCTCGGAGCTTTTATGAAAAAGCTCGGGGCTTTATGAAAAAGCTCGGATGAAAAAGCTCGGAGCTTTTATGAAAAAGCTCGGGGCTTTATGAAAAAGCTCGGATGAAAAAGCTCGGAGCTTTTATGAAAAAGCTCGGAGCATTATGCAAAAAGCTCGGATGAAAAAGCTCGGGCTTTTATGAAAAAGCTTGAATGAAAAAGCTCGGATGAAAAAGCTCGGAGCTTTTATGAAAAAGCTCGGGGCTTTTATGAAAAAGCTCGGATGAAAAAGCTCGGAGCTTTTATGAAAAAGCTCGGGGCTTTTATGAAAAGCTCGGATGAAAAAGCTCGGAGCTTTTATGAAAAAGCTCGGGGCTTTTATGAAAAAGCTCGGAGCTTTTATGAAAAAGCTCGGCTTATGAAAAAGCTCGGGGCTTTTATGCAAAGCTCGGATGAAAAGCTCGGAGCTTTTATGAAAAAGCTTGAATGAAAAGCTCGGATGAAAAAGCTCGGAGCTTTTATGAAAAAGCTCGGGGCTTTTATGAAAAAGCTCGGATGAAAAAGCTCGGAGCTTTTATGAAAAAGCTCGGGGCTTTTATGAAAAAGCTCGGATGAAAAAGCTCGGAGCTTTTATGAAAAAGCTCGGAGCATTATGCAAAAGCTCGGATGAAAAAGCTCGGGGCTTTTATGAAAAAGCTTGAATGAAAAAGCTCGGATGAAAAAGCTCGGAGCTTTTATGAAAAAGCTCGGGGCTTTTATGAAAAAGCTCGGATGAAAAAGCTCGGAGCTTTTATGAAAAAGCTCGGGGCTTTTATGAAAAAGCTCGGATGAAAAAGCTCGGAGCTTTTATGAAAAAGCTCGGGCTTTTATGAAACTCGGATGAAAACTCGGATGAAAAAGCTCGGCTTATGCAAAAGCTCGGATGAAAAAGCTCGGGCTTTTATGAAAAAGCTTGAATGAAAAAGCTCGGATGAAAAAGCTCGGAGCTTTTATGAAAAAGCTCGGGGCTTTTATAAAAAGCTCGGATGAAAAAGCTCGGAGCTTTTATGAAAAAGCTCGGGGCTTTTATGAAAAAGCTCGGATGAAAAAGCTCGGAGCTTTTATGAAAAAGCTCGGAGCATTATGCAAAAGCTCGGATGAAAAAGCTCGGGGCTTTTATGAAAAAGCTTGAATGAAAAAGCTCGGATGAAAAAGCTCGGAGCTTTTATGAAAAAGCTCGGGGCTTTTATGAAAAAGCTCGGATGAAAAAGCTCGGAGCTTTTATGAAAAAGCTCGGGGCTTTTATGAAAAAGCTCGGATGAAAAAGCTCGGAGCTTTTATGAAAAAGCTCGGAGCATTATGCAAAAGCTCGGATGAAAAAGCTCGGGGCTTTTATGAAAAAGCTTGAATGAAAAAGCTCGGATGAAAAAGCTCGGAGCTTTTATGAAAAAGCTCGGGGCTTTTATGAAAAAGCTCGGATGAAAAAGCTCGGAGCTTTTATGAAAAAGCTCGGGGCTTTTATGAAAAAGCTCGATGAAAAAGCTCGGAGCTTTTAATGAAAAAGCTCGGAGCATTATGCAAAAGCTCGATGAAAAAGCTCGGGCTTTTATGAAAAAAGCTTGAATGAAAAAGCTCGGATGAAAAAGCTCGGAGCTTTTATGAAAAAGCTCGGGGCTTTTATGAAAAAAGCTCGGATGAAAAAGCTCGGAGCTTTTATGAAAAAGCTCGGGCTTTTATGAAAAAGCTCGGATGAAAAAGCTCGAGCTTTTATGAAAAAGCTCGGAGCATTATGCAAAAGCTCGGATGAAAAAAGCTCGGGGCTTTATGAAAAAGCTTGAATGAAAAAGCTCGGATGAAAAAGCTCGGAGCTTTATGGAAAAAGCTCGGGGCTTTATGAAAAAGCTCGATGAAAAAAGCTCGGAGCTTTTATGAAAAAGCTCGGGCTTTTATGAAAAAAGCTCGGATGAAAAAGCTCGGAGCTTTTATGAAAAAGCTCGGGCATTATGCAAAAGCTCGGATGAAAAAGCTCGGGGCTTTTATGAAAAGCTGAATGAAAAAGCTCGGATGAAAAAGCTCGGAGCTTTTATGAAAAAGCTCGGGGCTTTTATGAAAAAGCTCGGATGAAAAAGCTCGGAGCTTTTATGAAAAAGCTCGGGGCTTTTATGAAAAAGCTCGGATGAAAAAGCTCGGAGCTTTTATGAAAAAGCTCGGGGCTTTTATGAAAAAGCTCGGGCTTTTATGAAAAAGCTCGGATGAAAAAGCTCGGATTATGCAAAAGCTCGGATGAAAAAGCTCGGGGCTTTTATGAAAAAGCTTGAATGAAAAAGCTCGGATGAAAAAGCTCGGAGCTTTTATGAAAAAGCTCGGGGCTTTTATGAAAAAGCTCGGATGAAAAAGCTCGGAGCTTTTATGAAAAAGCTCGGGGCTTTTATGAAAAAGCTCGGATGAAAAAGCTCGGAGCTTTTATGAAAAAGCTCGGAGCATTATGCAAAAGCTCGGATGAAAAAGCTCGGGGCTTTTATGAAAAAGCTTGAATGAAAAAGCTCGGATGAAAAAGCTCGGAGCTTTTATGAAAAAGCTCGGGGCTTTTATGAAAAAGCTCGGATGAAAAAGCTCGGAGCTTTTATGAAAAAGCTCGGGGCTTTTATGAAAAAGCTCGGATGAAAAAGCTCGGAGCTTTTATGAAAAAGCTCGGGGCTTTTATGAAAAAGCTCGGAGCTTTTATGAAAAGCTCGGATGAAAAAGCTCGGGCTTTATGCAAAAGCTCGGATGAAAAAGCTCGGGGCTTTTATGAAAAAGCTTGAATGAAAAAGCTCGGATGAAAAAGCTCGGAGCTTTTATGAAAAAGCTCGGGGCTTTTATGAAAAAGCTCGGATGAAAAAGCTCGGAGCTTTTATGAAAAAGCTCGGGGCTTTTATGAAAAAGCTCGGATGAAAAAGCTCGGAGCTTTTATGAAAAAGCTCGGGCATTATGCAAAAGCTCGGATGAAAAAGCTCGGGGCTTTTATGAAAAAGCTTGAATGAAAAAGCTCGGATGAAAAAGCTCGGAGCTTTTATGAAAAAGCTCGGGGCTTTTATGAAAAAGCTCGGATGAAAAAGCTCGGAGCTTTTATGAAAAAGCTCGGGGCTTTTATGAAAAAGCTCGGATGAAAAAGCTCGGAGCTTTTATGAAAAAGCTCGGAGCATTATGCAAAAGCTCGGATGAAAAAGCTCGGGGCTTTTATGAAAAAGCTTGAATGAAAAAGCTCGGATGAAAAAGCTCGGAGCTTTTATGAAAAAGCTCGGGGCTTTTATGAAAAAGCTCGGATGAAAAAGCTCGGAGCTTTTATGAAAAAGCTCGGGGCTTTTATGAAAAAGCTCGGATGAAAAAGCTCGGAGCTTTTATGAAAAAGCTCGGGGCTTTTATGAAAAAGCTCGGATGAAAAAGCTCGGGGCTTTTATGAAAAAGCTTGAATGAAAAAGCTCGGATGAAAAAGCTCGGGCTTTTATGAAAAAGCTTGAAAAAGCTCGGATGAAAAAGCTCGGAGCTTTTATGAAAAAGCTCGGGGCTTTTATGAAAAAGCTCGGATGAAAAAGCTCGGAGCTTTTATGAAAAAGCTCGGGGCTTTTATGAAAAAGCTCGGATGAAAAGCTCGGATGAAAAAGCTCGGAGCATTATGCAAAAGCTCGGATGAAAAAGCTCGGGGCTTTTATGAAAAAGCTTGAATGAAAAAGCTCGGATGAAAAAGCTCGGAGCTTTTATGAAAAAGCTCGGGGCTTTTATGAAAAAGCTCGGATGAAAAAGCTCGGAGCTTTTATGAAAAAGCTCGGGGCTTTTATGAAAAAGCTCGGATGAAAAAGCTCGGAGCTTTTATGAAAAAGCTCGGGCATTATGCAAAGCTCGGATGAAAAAGCTCGGGGCTTTTATGAAAAAGCTTGAATGAAAAAGCTCGGATGAAAAAGCTCGGAGCTTTTATGAAAAAGCTCGGGGCTTTTATGAAAAAGCTCGGATGAAAAAGCTCGAGCTTTTATGAAAAAGCTCGGGGCTTTTATGAAAAAGCTCGGATGAAAAAGCTCGGAGCTTTTATGAAAAAGCTCGGGGCTTTTATGAAAAAGCTCGGGCTTTTATGAAAAAGCTCGGATGAAAAAGCTCGGGCATTATGCAAAAGCTCGGATGAAAAAGCTCGGGGCTTTTATGAAAAAGCTTGAATGAAAAAGCTCGGATGAAAAAGCTCGGAGCTTTTATGAAAAAGCTCGGGGCTTTTATGAAAAAGCTCGGATGAAAAAGCTCGGAGCTTTTATGAAAAAGCTCGGGGCTTTTATGAAAAAGCTCGGATGAAAAAGCTCGGAGCTTTTATGAAAAAGCTCGGGCATTATGCAAAAGCTCGGATGAAAAAGCTCGGGGCTTTTATGAAAAAGCTTGAATGAAAAAGCTCGGATGAAAAAGCTCGGAGCTTTTATGAAAAAGCTCGGGGCTTTTATGAAAAAGCTCGGATGAAAAAGCTCGGAGCTTTTATGAAAAAGCTCGGGGCTTTTATGAAAAAGCTCGGATGAAAAAGCTCGGAGCTTTTATGAAAAAGCTCGGGCTTTTATGAAAAAGCTCGGAGCTTATGAAAAGCTCGGATGAAAAAGCTCGGGCTTTTATGCAAAAGCTCGGATGAAAAAGCTCGGGGCTTTTATGAAAAAGCTTGAATGAAAAAGCTCGGATGAAAAAGCTCGGAGCTTTTATGAAAAAGCTCGGGGCTTTTATGAAAAAGCTCGGATGAAAAAGCTCGGAGCTTTTATGAAAAAGCTCGGGGCTTTTATGAAAAAGCTCGGATGAAAAGCTCGGAGCTTTTATGAAAAAGCTCGGAGCATTATGCAAAAGCTCGGATGAAAAAGCGGGGCTTTTATGAAAAAGCTTGAATGAAAAAGCTCGGATGAAAAAGCTCGGAGCTTTTATGAAAAAGCTCGGGGCTTTTATGAAAAAGCTCGGATGAAAAAGCTCGGAGCTTTTATGAAAAAGCTCGGGGCTTTTATGAAAAAGCTCGGATGAAAAAGCTCGGAGCTTTTATGAAAAAGCTCGGAGCATTATGCAAAAGCTCGGATGAAAAAGCTCGGGGCTTTTATGAAAAAGCTTGAATGAAAAAGCTCGGATGAAAAAGCTCGGAGCTTTTATGAAAAAGCTCGGGGCTTTTATGAAAAAGCTCGGATGAAAAAGCTCGGAGCTTTTATGAAAAAGCTCGGGGCTTTTATGAAAAAGCTCGGATGAAAAAGCTCGGAGCTTTTATGAAAAAGCTCGGGCATTATGCAAAAGCTCGGATGAAAAAGCTCGGGGCTTTTATGAAAAAGCTGAATGAAAAAGCTCGGATGAAAAAGCTCGGAGCTTTTATGAAAAAGCTCGGGGCTTTTATGAAAAAGCTCGGATGAAAAAGCTCGGAGCTTTTATGAAAAAGCTCGGGGCTTTTATGAAAAAGCTCGGATGAAAAAGCTCGGAGCTTTTATGAAAAAGCTCGGGGCTTTTATGAAAAAGCTCGGATGAAAAGCTCGGATGAAAAAGCTCGGGCTTATGCAAAAGCTCGGATGAAAAAGCTCGGGGCTTTTATGAAAAAGCTTGAATGAAAAAGCTCGGATGAAAAAGCTCGGAGCTTTTATGAAAAAGCTCGGGGCTTTTATGAAAAAGCTCGGATGAAAAAGCTCGGAGCTTTTATGAAAAAGCTCGGGGCTTTTATGAAAAAGCTCGGATGAAAAAGCTCGGAGCTTTTATGAAAAAGCTCGGAGCATTATGCAAAAGCTCGGATGAAAAAGCTCGGGGCTTTTATGAAAAAGCTTGAATGAAAAAGCTCGGATGAAAAAGCTCGGAGCTTTTATGAAAAAGCTCGGGGCTTTTATGAAAAAGCTCGGATGAAAAAGCTCGGAGCTTTTATGAAAAAGCTCGGGGCTTTTATGAAAAAGCTCGGATGAAAAAGCTCGGAGCTTTTATGAAAAAGCTCGGGCTTTTATGAAAAAGCTCGGATGAAAAGCTCGGATGAAAAAGCTCGGGGCTTTATGCAAAAGCTCGGATGAAAAAGCTCGGGGCTTTTATGAAAAAGCTTGAATGAAAAAGCTCGGATGAAAAAGCTCGGAGCTTTTATGAAAAAGCTCGGGGCTTTTATGAAAAAGCTCGGATGAAAAAGCTCGGAGCTTTTATGAAAAAGCTCGGGGCTTTTATGAAAAAGCTCGGATGAAAAAGCTCGGAGCTTTTATGAAAAAGCTCGGGCATTATGCAAAAGCTCGGATGAAAAAGCTCGGGGCTTTTATGAAAAAGCTTGAATGAAAAAGCTCGGATGAAAAAGCTCGGAGCTTTTATGAAAAAGCTCGGGGCTTTTATGAAAAAGCTCGGATGAAAAAGCTCGGAGCTTTTATGAAAAAGCTCGGGGCTTTTATGAAAAAGCTCGGATGAAAAAGCTCGGAGCTTTTATGAAAAAGCTCGGAGCATTATGCAAAAGCTCGGATGAAAAAGCTCGGGGCTTTTATGAAAAAGCTTGAATGAAAAAGCTCGGATGAAAAAGCTCGGAGCTTTTATGAAAAAGCTCGGGGCTTTTATGAAAAAGCTCGGATGAAAAAGCTCGGAGCTTTTATGAAAAAGCTCGGGGCTTTTATGAAAAAGCTCGGATGAAAAAGCTCGGAGCTTTTATGAAAAAGCTCGGAGCATTATGCAAAAGCTCGGATGAAAAAGCTCGGGCTTTTATGAAAAAGCTTGAATGAAAAAGCTCGGATGAAAAAGCTCGGAGCTTTTATGAAAAAGCTCGGGGCTTTTATGAAAAAGCTCGGATGAAAAAGCTCGGAGCTTTTATGAAAAAGCTCGGGGCTTTTATGAAAAAGCTCGGATGAAAAAGCTCGGAGCTTTTATGAAAAAGCTCGGGGCTTTTATGAAAAAGCTCGGATGAAAAGCTCGGATGAAAAAGCTCGGGCTTATGCAAAAGCTCGGATGAAAAAGCTCGGGGCTTTTATGAAAAAGCTTGAATGAAAAAGCTCGGATGAAAAAGCTCGGAGCTTTTATGAAAAAGCTCGGGGCTTTTATGAAAAAGCTCGGATGAAAAAGCTCGGAGCTTTTATGAAAAAGCTCGGGGCTTTTATGAAAAAGCTCGGATGAAAAAGCTCGGAGCTTTTATGAAAAAGCTCGGAGCATTATGCAAAAGCTCGGATGAAAAAGCTCGGGGCTTTTATGAAAAAGCTTGAATGAAAAAGCTCGGATGAAAAAGCTCGGAGCTTTTATGAAAAAGCTCGGGGCTTTTATGAAAAAGCTCGGATGAAAAAGCTCGGAGCTTTTATGAAAAAGCTCGGGGCTTTTATGAAAAAGCTCGGATGAAAAAGCTCGGAGCTTTTATGAAAAAGCTCGGGCTTTTATGAAAAAGCTCGGAGCTTATGAAAAGCTGGATGAAAAAGCTCGGGGCTTATGCAAAAGCTCGGATGAAAAAGCTCGGGCTTTTATGAAAAAGCTTGAATGAAAAAGCTCGGATGAAAAAGCTCGGAGCTTTTATGAAAAAGCTCGGGGCTTTTATGAAAAAGCTCGGATGAAAAAGCTCGGAGCTTTTATGAAAAAGCTCGGGGCTTTTATGAAAAAGCTCGGATGAAAAAGCTCGGAGCTTTTATGAAAAAGCTCGGGCATTATGCAAAAGCTCGGATGAAAAAGCTCGGGGCTTTTATGAAAAAGCTTGAATGAAAAAGCTCGGATGAAAAAGCTCGGAGCTTTTATGAAAAAGCTCGGGGCTTTTATGAAAAAGCTCGGATGAAAAAGCTCGGAGCTTTTATGAAAAAGCTCGGGGCTTTTATGAAAAAGCTCGGATGAAAAAGCTCGGAGCTTTTATGAAAAAGCTCGGAGCATTATGCAAAAGCTCGGATGAAAAAGCTCGGGGCTTTTATGAAAAAGCTTGAATGAAAAAGCTCGGATGAAAAAGCTCGGAGCTTTTATGAAAAAGCTCGGGGCTTTTATGAAAAAGCTCGGATGAAAAAGCTCGGAGCTTTTATGAAAAAGCTCGGGGCTTTTATGAAAAAGCTCGGATGAAAAAGCTCGGAGCTTTTATGAAAAAGCTCGGGCATTATGCAAAAGCTCGGATGAAAAAGCTCGGGCTTTTATGAAAAAGCTTGAATGAAAAAGCTCGGATGAAAAAGCTCGGAGCTTTTATGAAAAAGCTCGGGGCTTTATGAAAAAGCTCGGATGAAAAAGCTCGGAGCTTTTATGAAAAAGCTCGGGGCTTTTATGAAAAAGCTCGGATGAAAAAGCTCGGAGCTTTTATGAAAAAGCTCGGGGCTTTTATGAAAAAGCTCGGAGAATGAAAAGCTCGGATGAAAAAGCTCGGGCATTATGCAAAAGCTCGGATGAAAAAGCTCGGGGCTTTTATGAAAAAGCTTGAATGAAAAAGCTCGGATGAAAAAGCTCGGAGCTTTTATGAAAAAGCTCGGGGCTTTTATGAAAAAGCTCGGATGAAAAAGCTCGGAGCTTTTATGAAAAAGCTCGGGGCTTTTATGAAAAAGCTCGGATGAAAAAGCTCGGAGCTTTTATGAAAAAGCTCGGAGCATTATGCAAAAGCTCGGATGAAAAAGCTCGGGGCTTTTATGAAAAAGCTTGAATGAAAAAGCTCGGATGAAAAAGCTCGGAGCTTTTATGAAAAAGCTCGGGGCTTTTATGAAAAAGCTCGGATGAAAAAGCTCGGAGCTTTTATGAAAAAGCTCGGGGCTTTTATGAAAAAGCTCGGATGAAAAAGCTCGGAGCTTTTATGAAAAAGCTCGGGGCTTTTATGAAAAAGCTCGGGCTTTTATGAAAAGCTGATGAAAAAGCTCGGGGCTTATGCAAAAGCTCGGATGAAAAAGCTCGGGGCTTTTATGAAAAAGCTTGAATGAAAAAGCTCGGATGAAAAAGCTCGGAGCTTTTATGAAAAAGCTCGGGGCTTTTATGAAAAAGCTCGGATGAAAAAGCTCGGAGCTTTTATGAAAAAGCTCGGGGCTTTTATGAAAAAGCTCGGATGAAAAAGCTCGGAGCTTTTATGAAAAAGCTCGGAGCATTATGCAAAAGCTCGGATGAAAAAGCTCGGGGCTTTTATGAAAAAGCTTGAATGAAAAAGCTCGGATGAAAAAGCTCGGAGCTTTTATGAAAAAGCTCGGGGCTTTTATGAAAAAGCTCGGATGAAAAAGCTCGGAGCTTTTATGAAAAAGCTCGGGGCTTTTATGAAAAAGCTCGGATGAAAAAGCTCGGAGCTTTTATGAAAAAGCTCGGGCATTATGCAAAAGCTCGGATGAAAAAGCTCGGGGCTTTTATGAAAAAGCTTGAATGAAAAAGCTCGGATGAAAAAGCTCGGAGCTTTTATGAAAAAGCTCGGGGCTTTTATGAAAAAGCTCGGATGAAAAAGCTCGGAGCTTTTATGAAAAAGCTCGGGGCTTTTATGAAAAAGCTCGGATGAAAAAGCTCGGAGCTTTTATGAAAAAGCTCGGGCATTATGCAAAAGCTCGGATGAAAAAGCTCGGGCTTTTATGAAAAAGCTTGAATGAAAAAGCTCGGATGAAAAAGCTCGGGCTTTTATGAAAAGCTCGGGGCTTATGAAAAAGCTCGGATGAAAAAGCTCGGAGCTTTTATGAAAAAGCTCGGGGCTTTTATGAAAAAGCTCGGATGAAAAAGCTCGGAGCTTTTATGAAAAAGCTCGGGGCTTTTATGAAAAAGCTCGGATGAAAAAGCTCGGATGAAAAAGCTCGGGCATTATGCAAAAGCTCGGATGAAAAAGCTCGGGGCTTTTATGAAAAAGCTTGAATGAAAAAGCTCGGATGAAAAAGCTCGGAGCTTTTATGAAAAAGCTCGGGGCTTTTATGAAAAAGCTCGGATGAAAAAGCTCGGAGCTTTTATGAAAAAGCTCGGGGCTTTTATGAAAAAGCTCGGATGAAAAAGCTCGGAGCTTTTATGAAAAAGCTCGGAGCATTATGCAAAAGCTCGGATGAAAAAGCTCGGGGCTTTTATGAAAAAGCTTGAATGAAAAAGCTCGGATGAAAAAGCTCGGAGCTTTTATGAAAAAGCTCGGGGCTTTTATGAAAAAGCTCGGATGAAAAAGCTCGGAGCTTTTATGAAAAAGCTCGGGGCTTTTATGAAAAAGCTCGGATGAAAAAGCTCGGAGCTTTTATGAAAAAGCTCGGGGCTTTATGAAAAAGCTCGAGATGAAAAGCTCGGATGAAAAAGCTCGGGCTTATGCAAAAGCTCGGATGAAAAAGGGGCTTTTATGAAAAAGCTTGAATGAAAAAGCTCGGATGAAAAAGCTCGGAGCTTTTATGAAAAAGCTCGGGGCTTTTATGAAAAAGCTCGGATGAAAAAGCTCGGAGCTTTTATGAAAAAGCTCGGGGCTTTTATGAAAAAGCTCGGATGAAAAAGCTCGGAGCTTTTATGAAAAAGCTCGGGCTTATGCAAAAGCTCGGATGAAAAAGCTCGGGGCTTTTATGAAAAAGCTTGAATGAAAAAGCTCGGATGAAAAAGCTCGGAGCTTTTATGAAAAAGCTCGGGGCTTTTATGAAAAAGCTCGGATGAAAAAGCTCGGAGCTTTTATGAAAAAGCTCGGGGCTTTTATGAAAAAGCTCGGATGAAAAAGCTCGGAGCTTTTATGAAAAAGCTCGGAGCATTATGCAAAAGCTCGGATGAAAAAGCTCGGGGCTTTTATGAAAAAGCTTGAATGAAAAAGCTCGGATGAAAAAGCTCGGAGCTTTTATGAAAAAGCTCGGGGCTTTTATGAAAAAGCTCGGATGAAAAAGCTCGGAGCTTTTATGAAAAAGCTCGGGGCTTTTATGAAAAAGCTCGGATGAAAAAGCTCGGAGCTTTTATGAAAAAGCTCGGGCTTTATGCAAAAGCTCGGATGAAAAAGCTCGGGGCTTTTATGAAAAAGCTTGAATGAAAAAGCTCGGATGAAAAAGCTCGGGCTTTTATGAAAAAGCTCGGTTATGAAAAAGCTCGGATGAAAAAGCTCGGAGCTTTTATGAAAAAGCTCGGGGCTTTTATGAAAAAGCTCGGATGAAAAAGCTCGGAGCTTTTATGAAAAAGCTCGGGGCTTTTATGAAAAAGCTCGGGATGAAAAAGCTCGGATGAAAAAGCTCGGGCTTATGCAAAAGCTCGGATGAAAAAGCTCGGGGCTTTTATGAAAAAGCTTGAATGAAAAAGCTCGGATGAAAAAGCTCGGAGCTTTTATGAAAAAGCTCGGGGCTTTTATGAAAAAGCTCGGATGAAAAAGCTCGGAGCTTTTATGAAAAAGCTCGGGGCTTTTATGAAAAAGCTCGGATGAAAAAGCTCGGAGCTTTTATGAAAAAGCTCGGGCATTATGCAAAAGCTCGGATGAAAAAGCTCGGGGCTTTTATGAAAAAGCTTGAATGAAAAAGCTCGGATGAAAAAGCTCGGAGCTTTTATGAAAAAGCTCGGGGCTTTTATGAAAAAGCTCGGATGAAAAAGCTCGGAGCTTTTATGAAAAAGCTCGGGGCTTTTATGAAAAAGCTCGGATGAAAAAGCTCGGAGCTTTTATGAAAAAGCTCGGGTTTTATGAAAAAGCTCGGATGAAAAGCTCGGATGAAAAAGCTCGGGCTTTTATGCAAAAGCTCGGATGAAAAAGCTCGGGCTTTTATGAAAAAGCTTATGAAAAAGCTCGGATGAAAAAGCTCGGAGCTTTTATGAAAAAGCTCGGGGCTTTTATGAAAAAGCTCGGATGAAAAAGCTCGGAGCTTTTATGAAAAAGCTCGGGGCTTTTATGAAAAAGCTCGGATGAAAAAGCTCGGAGCTTTTATGAAAAAGCTCGGGTTATGCAAAAGCTCGGATGAAAAAGCTCGGGGCTTTTATGAAAAAGCTTGAATGAAAAAGCTCGGATGAAAAAGCTCGGAGCTTTTATGAAAAAGCTCGGGGCTTTTATGAAAAAGCTCGGATGAAAAAGCTCGGAGCTTTTATGAAAAAGCTCGGGGCTTTTATGAAAAAGCTCGGATGAAAAAGCTCGGAGCTTTTATGAAAAAGCTCGGAGCATTATGCAAAAGCTCGGATGAAAAAGCTCGGGCTTTTATGAAAAAGCTGAATGAAAAGCTCGGATGAAAAAGCTCGGATTTATGAAAAAGCTTCCGGGTTTTATGAAAAAGCTCGGATGAAAAAGCTCGGGGCTTTTATGAAAAAGCTTGAATGAAAAAGCTCGGATGAAAAAGCTCGGAGCTTTTATGAAAAAGCTCGGGGCTTTTATGAAAAAGCTCGGATGAAAAAGCTCGGAGCTTTTATGAAAAAGCTCGGGGCTTTATGAAAAAGCTCGGATGAAAAAGCTCGGAGCTTTTATGAAAAAGCTCGGGCATTATGCAAAAGCTCGGATGAAAAAGCTCGGGGCTTTTATGAAAAAGCTTGAATGAAAAAGCTCGGATGAAAAAGCTCGGAGCTTTTATGAAAAAGCTCGGGGCTTTTATGAAAAAGCTCGGATGAAAAAGCTCGGAGCTTTTATGAAAAAGCTCGGGGCTTTTATGAAAAAGCTCGGATGAAAAAGCTCGGAGCTTTTATGAAAAAGCTCGGAGCATTATGCAAAAGCTCGGATGAAAAAGCTCGGGGCTTTTATGAAAAAGCTTGAATGAAAAAGCTCGGATGAAAAAGCTCGGAGCTTTTATGAAAAAGCTCGGGGCTTTTATGAAAAAGCTCGGATGAAAAAGCTCGGAGCTTTTATGAAAAAGCTCGGGGCTTTTATGAAAAAGCTCGGATGAAAAAGCTCGGAGCTTTTATGAAAAAGCTCGGAGTTATGCAAAAGCTCGGATGAAAAAGCTCGGGGCTTTTATGAAAAAGCTGAATGAAAAAGCTCGGATGAAAAAGCTCGGAGCTTTTATGAAAAAGCTCGGGGCTTTTATGAAAAAGCTCGGATGAAAAAGCTCGGAGCTTTTATGAAAAAGCTCGGGGCTTTTATGAAAAAGCTCGGATGAAAAAGCTCGGAGCTTTTATGAAAAAGCTCGGGGCTTTTATGAAAAAGCTCGGATGAAAAGCTCGGGTTTATGAAAAAGCTCGGGCTTATGCAAAAGCTCGGATGAAAAAGCTCGGGGCTTTTATGAAAAAGCTTGAATGAAAAAGCTCGGATGAAAAAGCTCGGAGCTTTTATGAAAAAGCTCGGGGCTTTTATGAAAAAGCTCGGATGAAAAAGCTCGGAGCTTTTATGAAAAAGCTCGGGGCTTTTATGAAAAAGCTCGGATGAAAAAGCTCGGAGCTTTTATGAAAAAGCTCGGAGCATTATGCAAAAGCTCGGATGAAAAAGCTCGGGGCTTTTATGAAAAAGCTTGAATGAAAAAGCTCGGATGAAAAAGCTCGGAGCTTTTATGAAAAAGCTCGGGGCTTTTATGAAAAAGCTCGGATGAAAAAGCTCGGAGCTTTTATGAAAAAGCTCGGGGCTTTTATGAAAAAGCTCGGATGAAAAAGCTCGGAGCTTTTATGAAAAAGCTCGGGGCTTTTATGAAAAAGCTCGGGTTATGAAAAGCTCGGATGAAAAAGCTCGGGGCTTATGAAAAAGCTCGGATGAAAAAGCTCGGGCTTTTATGAAAAAGCTGAATGAAAAAGCTCGGATGAAAAAGCTCGGAGCTTTTATGAAAAAGCTCGGGGCTTTTATGAAAAAGCTCGGATGAAAAAGCTCGGAGCTTTTATGAAAAAGCTCGGGGCTTTTATGAAAAAGCTCGGATGAAAAAGCTCGGAGCTTTTATGAAAAAGCTCGGGTTATGCAAAAGCTCGGATGAAAAGCTCGGGGCTTTTATGAAAAAGCTTGAATGAAAAAGCTCGGATGAAAAAGCTCGGAGCTTTTATGAAAAAGCTCGGGGCTTTTATGAAAAAGCTCGGATGAAAAAGCTCGGAGCTTTTATGAAAAAGCTCGGGGCTTTTATGAAAAAGCTCGGATGAAAAAGCTCGGAGCTTTTATGAAAAAGCTCGGAGCATTATGCAAAAGCTCGGATGAAAAAGCTCGGGGCTTTTATGAAAAAGCTTGAATGAAAAAGCTCGGATGAAAAAGCTCGGAGCTTTTATGAAAAAGCTCGGGGCTTTATGAAAAAGCTCGGATGAAAAAGCTCGGAGCTTTTATGAAAAAGCTCGGGCTTTTATGAAAAAGCTCGGAAAAAGCTCGGGCTTTATGAAAAAGCTCGGAGTATGAAAAGCTCGGATGAAAAGCTCGGGGCTTTTATGAAAAAGCTTGTATGAAAAAGCTCGGATGAAAAAGCTCGGAGCTTTTATGAAAAAGCTCGGGGCTTTTATGAAAAAGCTCGGATGAAAAAGCTCGGAGCTTTTATGAAAAAGCTCGGGGCTTTTATGAAAAAGCTCGGATGAAAAAGCTCGGAGTTTTATGAAAAAGCTCGGGGCTTTTATGAAAAAGCTCGGGATGAAAAAGCTCGGATGAAAAAGCTCGGGCTTTATGCAAAAGCTCGGATGAAAAAGCTCGGGGCTTTTATGAAAAAGCTGAATGAAAAAGCTCGGATGAAAAAGCTCGGAGCTTTTATGAAAAAGCTCGGGGCTTTTATGAAAAAGCTCGGATGAAAAGCTCGGAGCTTTTATGAAAAAGCTCGGGGCTTTTATGAAAAAGCTCGGATGAAAAAGCTCGGAGCTTTTATGAAAAAGCTCGGAGCATTATGCAAAAGCTCGGATGAAAAAGCTCGGGGCTTTTATGAAAAAGCTTGAATGAAAAGCTCGGATGAAAAAGCTCGGAGCTTTTATGAAAAAGCTCGGGGCTTTTATGAAAAAGCTCGGATGAAAAAGCTCGGAGCTTTTATGAAAAAGCTCGGGGCTTTTATGAAAAAGCTCGGATGAAAAAGCTCGGAGCTTTTATGAAAAAGCTCGGGCTTTTATGAAAAAGCTCGGATGATGAAAGCTCGGATGAAAAAGCTCGCTTATGCAAAAGCTCGGATGAAAAAGCTCGGGCTTTTATGAAAAAGCTGATGAAAAAGCTCGGATGAAAAAGCTCGGAGCTTTTATGAAAAAGCTCGGGGCTTTTATGAAAAAGCTCGGATGAAAAAGCTCGGAGCTTTATGAAAAAGCTCGGGCTTTTATGAAAAGCTCGGATGAAAAGCTCGGAGCTTTTATGAAAAAGCTCGGGCTTATGCAAAAGCTCGGATGAAAAAGCTCGGGGCTTTTATGAAAAAGCTTGAATGAAAAAGCTCGGATGAAAAAGCTCGGAGCTTTTATGAAAAAGCTCGGGGCTTTTATGAAAAAGCTCGGATGAAAAAGCTCGGAGCTTTTATGAAAAAGCTCGGGGCTTTTATGAAAAAGCTCGGATGAAAAAGCTCGGAGCTTTTATGAAAAAGCTCGGAGCATTATGCAAAAGCTCGGATGAAAAAGCTCGGGGCTTTTATGAAAAAGCTTGAATGAAAAAGCTCGGATGAAAAAGCTCGGAGCTTTTATGAAAAAGCTCGGGGCTTTTATGAAAAAGCTCGGATGAAAAGCTCGGAGCTTTTATGAAAAAGCTCGGGGCTTTTATGAAAAAGCTCGGATGAAAAAGCTCGGAGCTTTTATGAAAAAGCTCGGGAGCATTATGCAAAAGCTCGGATGAAAAAAGCTCGGGGCTTTATGAAAAAGCTTGAATGAAAAAGCTCGGATGAAAAAGCTCGGAGCTTTTATGAAAAAGCGGGGCTTTTATGAAAAAGCTCGGATGAAAAAGCTCGGAGCTTTTATGAAAAAGCTCGGGGCTTTTATGAAAAAGCTCGGATGAAAAAGCTCGAGCTTTTATGAAAAAGCTCGGGGCTTTATGAAAAAGCTCGGAGCTTTTATGAAAACGCTCGGATGAAAAGCGGGCATTATGCAAAAGCTCGGATGAAAAAGCTCGGGGCTTTTATGAAAAAGCTTGAATGAAAAAGCTCGGATGAAAAAGCTCGCTTTTATGAAAAAGCTCGGGGCTTTTATGAAAAAGCCGGATGAAAAAGCTCGGAGCTTTATGAAAAAGCTCGGGGCTTTTATGAAAAAGCTCGGATGAAAAAGCTCGGAGCTTTTATGAAAAAGCTCGGGGCATTTTATGCAAAAGCTCGGATGAAAAAGCTCGGGGCTTTTTATGAAAAAGCTTGAATGAAAAAGCTCGGATGAAAAAGCTCGGGCTTTTATGAAAAAGCTCGGGGCTTATGAAAAAAGCTCGGATGAAAAAAGCTCGGAGCTTTTATGAAAAAGCTCGGGGCTTTTATGAAAAAGCTCGGATGAAAAAGCTCGGAGCTTTTATGAAAAAGCTCGGGGCTTTTATGAAAAAGCTCGGATGAAAAAGCTTTTATGAAAAAGCTCGGAGCATTATGCAAAAGCTCGGATGAAAAGCTCGGGGCTTTTATGAAAAAGCTTGAATGAAAAAGCTCGGATGAAAAAGCTCGGAGCTTTTATGAAAAAGCTCGGGGCTTTTATGAAAAAGCTCGGATGAAAAAGCTCGGAGCTTTTATGAAAAAGCTCGGGGTTTTATGAAAAAAGCTCGGATGAAAAGCTCGGAGCTTTTATGAAAAAGCTCGGAGCATTATGCAAAGCTCGGATGAAAAAGCTCGGCTTTATGAAAAAGCTTGAATGAAAAGCTCGGATGAAAAAGCTCGGAGCTTTATGAAAAAGCTCGGGGCTTTTATGAAAAAGCTCGGATGAAAAAGCTCGGAGTTTTATGAAAAAGCTCGGGCTTTTATGAAAAAGCTCGGATGAAAAAGCTCGGAGCTTTTATGAAAAAGCTCGGGAGCATTATGCAAAGCTCGGATGAAAAAGCTCGGGCTTTTATGAAAAAGCTTGAATGAAAAAGCTCGGATGAAAAAGCTCGGAGCTTTTTATGAAAAAGCTCGGGGCTTTTATGAAAAAGCTCGGATGAAAAAGCTCGGAGCTTTTATGAAAAAGCTCGGGGCTTTTATGAAAAAGCTCGGATGAAAAAGCTCGGAGCTTTTATGAAAAAGCTCGGGCATTATGCAAAAGCTCGGATGAAAAAGCTCGGGGCTTTTATGAAAACTTGAATGAAAAAGCTCGGATGAAAAAGCTCGGAGCTTTTATGAAAAAGCTCGGGGCTTTTATGAAAAAGCTCGGATGAAAAAGCTCGGAGCTTTTATGAAAAAGCTCGGGGCTTTTATGAAAAAGCTCGGATGAAAAAGCTCGGAGCTTTTATGAAAAAGCTCGGGGCTTTTATGAAAAAGCTCGGAGCTTTTATGAAAAGCTCGGATGAAAAAGCTCGGGCTTTTATGCAAAAGCTCGGATGAAAAAGCTCGGGGCTTTTATGAAAAAGCTTGAATGAAAAAGCTCGGATGAAAAAGCTCGGAGCTTTTATGAAAAGCTCGGGGCTTTTATGAAAAAGCTGGGATTGAAACAAGCTCGGAGCTTTTATGAAAAAGCCGGGGCTTTTCTGAAAAAGCTCGGATGAAAAAAGCTCGGAGCTTTTATGAAAAAGCTCGGAGCATTATGCAAAAGCTCGGATGAAAAAGCTCGGGGCTTTTTATGAAAAAGCTTGAATGAAAAAGCTCGGATGAAAAGCTCGGAGCTTTTATGAAACAGCTCGGGGCTTTTATGAAAAAGCTCGGATGAAAAAGCTCGGAGCTTTATGAAAAAGCTCGGGGCTTTTATGAAAAAGCTCGGATGAAAAAGCTCGGAGCTTTTATGAAAAAGCTCGGCTAAGTGGATGAAAAAGTCGGATGCTTTTATGAAAAGCTCTGGGCTTTTATGAAAAAGCTTCGGAGCTTTATGAAAACGCTCGGATGAAAAAGCTCGGGGCTTTTATGCAAAAGCTCGGATGAAAAAGCTCGGGGCTTTTATGAAAAAGCTGAATGAAAAAGCTCGGATGAAAAGCTCGGAGCTTTTATGAAAACAGCTCGGGGCTTTTATGAAAAAGCTCGGATGAAAAGCTCTGGAGCTTTTATGAAAAAGCTCGGGGCTTTTATGAAAAAGCTCGGATGAAAAAGTCGGAGCTTTTATGAAAAGCTCGGAGCATTATGCAAAAGCTCGGATGAAAAGCTCGGGGCTTTTATGAAAAAGCTTGAATGAAAAAGCTCGGATGAAAAGCTCGGAGCTTTTATGAAAAAGCTCGGGGCTTTATGAAAAAGCTCGGATGAAAAGCTCGGAGCTTTTATGAAAAGCTCGGGGCTTTTTATGAAAAAGCTCGGATGAAAAAGCTCGGAGCTTTTATGAAAAAGCTCGGAGCATTATGCAAAAGCTCGGATGAAAATCGGGCTTTTATGAAAAAGCTTGAATGAAAAAGCTCGGATGAAAAAGCTCGGAGCTTTTATGAAAGCTCGGGGCTTTTAAAAAAGCTCGGATGAAAAAGCTCGGGCTTTTATGAAAAAGCTTGATGAAAAAGCTCGGATGAAAAAGCTCGGAGCTTTTATGAAAAAGCTCGGGGCTTTTATGAAAAAGCTCGGATGAAAAAGCTCGGAGCTTTTATGAAAACTCGCTTTTATGAAAAGCTCGATGAAAAAGCTCGGCTTTTATGAAAAAGCTCGGAGCTTATGCAAAAGCTCGGATGAAAAGCTCGGGCTTTTATGAAAAAGCTTGAATGAAAAAGCTCGGATGAAAAAGCTCGGAGCTTTTATGAAAAAGCTCGGGGCTTTTATGAAAAAGCTCGGATGAAAAAGCTCGGAGCTTTTATGAAAAAGCTCGGGGCTTTTATGAAAAAGCTCGGATGAAAAAGCTCGGAGCTTTTATGAAAAAGCTCGGAGCATTATGCAAAAGCTCGGATGAAAAAGCTCGGGCTTTTATGAAAAAGCTTGAATGAAAAAGCTCGGATGAAAAAGCTCGGAGCTTTTATGAAAAAGCTCGGGGCTTTTATGAAAAAGCTCGGATGAAAAAGCTCGGAGCTTTTATGAAAAAGCTCGGGGCTTTTATGAAAAAGCTCGGATGAAAAAGCTCGGAGCTTTTATGAAAAAGCTCGGGCTTATGCAAAAGCTCGGATGAAAAAGCTCGGGGCTTTTATGAAAAAGCTTGAATGAAAAAGCTCGGATGAAAAAGCTCGGAGCTTTTATGAAAAAGCTCGGGGCTTTTATGAAAAAGCTCGGATGAAAAAGCTCGGAGCTTTTATGAAAAAGCTCGGGGCTTTTATGAAAAAGCTCGGATGAAAAAGCTCGGAGCTTTTATGAAAAAGCTCGGGCTTTTATGAAAAAAGCTCGGAGCCTTATGCAAAAGCTCGGATGAAAAAGCTCGGGGCTTTTATGAAAAAGCTTGAATGAAAAAGCTCGGATGAAAAAGCTCGGAGCTTTTATGAAAAGCTCGGGGCTTTTATGAAAAAGCTCGGATGAAAAAGCTCGGAGCTTTTATGAAAAGCTCGGGGCTTTTATGAAAAAGCTCGGATGAAAAAGCTCGGAGCTTTTATGAAAAAGCTCGGAGCATTATGCAAAAGCTCGGATGAAAAAGCTCGGGGCCTTTTATGAAAAAGCTGAATGAAAAGCTCGGATGAAAAAGCTCGGAGCTTTTATGAAAAAGCTCGGGCTTTTATGACAAAGCTCGGATGAAAAAGCTCGGAGCTTTTATGAAAAAGCTCGGGGCTTTTATGAAAAAGCTCGGATGAAAAAGCTCGGAGCTTTTATGAAAAAGCTCGGGGCTTTTATGAAAAAGCTCGGAGCTTTTATGAAAACTCGATGAAAAAGCTCGGGCTTATGAAAAGCTCGGATGAAAAAGCTCGGGCTTTTATGAAAAAGCTTGAATGAAAAAGCTCGGATGAAAAAGCTCGGAGCTTTTATGAAAAAGCTCGGGGCTTTTATGAAAAAGCTCGGATGAAAAAGCTCGGAGCTTTTATGAAAAAGCTCGGGGCTTTTATGAAAAAGCTCGGATGAAAAAGCTCGGAGCTTTTATGAAAAAGCTCGGGCTTATGCAAAAGCTCGGATGAAAAAGCTCGGGGCTTTTATGAAAAAGCTTGAATGAAAAAGCTCGGATGAAAAAGCTCGGAGCTTTTATGAAAAAGCTCGGGGCTTTTATGAAAAAGCTCGGATGAAAAAGCTCGGAGCTTTTATGAAAAAGCTCGGGGCTTTTATGAAAAAGCTCGGATGAAAAAGCTCGGAGCTTTTATGAAAAAGCTCGGGCTTTTGAAAAAGCTCGGAGCTTATGAAAGCTCGGATGAAAAAGCTCGGGTATGCACAGCTCGGATGAAAAAGCTCGGGGCTTTTATGAAAAAGCTTGAATTGAAAAAGCTCGGATGAAAAAGCTCGGAGCTTTTATGAAAAAGCTCGGGGCTTTTATGAAAAAGCTCGGATGAAAAAGGCTCGGCGCTTTTATGACAAAGCTCGGGGCTTTTATGAAAAGCTCGGATGAAAAAGCTCGGAGCTTTTATGAAAAGCTCGGAGCATTATGAAAAGCGAGGGATATGAAACGCTAGCTTTTATGAAACAAGCTTTATGCAAAATGCTCGGATGAAAAAGCTCGGGGCTTTTATGAAAAGCTTGAATGAAAAAGCTCGGATGAAAAAGCTCGGAGCTTTTATGAAAAAGCTCGGGGCTTTTATGAAAAAGCTCGGAGGAAAAAGCTCGGAGCTTTTATGAAAAAGCTCGGGGCTTTTACTGAAAAGCTCGGATGAAAAAGCTCGGAGCTTTTATGAAAAAGCTCGGAGCATTATGCAAAGCTCGGATGAAAAAGCTCGGGGCTTTTATGAAAAGCTTGAATGAACAAGCTCGGATGAAAAAGCTCGGAGCTTTTATGAAAAAGCTCGGGGCTTTTATGAAAAGCTATGGATGAAAAGCTCGGAGTTTTATGAAAAGCTCGGGGCTTTTATGAAAAGCTCGGATGAAAAGCGCGGAGCTTTTATGAAAAAGCTCGGAGCATTATGCAAAAGCTCGGATGAAAAAGCTCGGGGCCTTTTATGAAAAAGCTTGAATGAAAAAGCTCGGATGAAAAAGCTCGGAGCTTTTATGAAAAGCTCGGGGCTTTTATGAAAAAGCTCGGATGAAAAAGCTCGGAGCTTTTATGAAAAAAGCTCGGGGCTTTTATGAAAAAGCTCGGATGAAAAAGTCGGAGCTTTTATGAAAAAGCTCGGGCTTTTCTGAAAACGCTCGGGCTTTTATGAAAACGCTCGGATGAAAAGCTCGGGCTTTTATGCAAAAGCTCGATGAAAAAGCTCGGGCTTTTTATGAAAAAGCTGAATGAAAAAGCTCGGTATGAAAAAGCTCGGAGCTTTTATGAAAAAGCTCGGGGCTTTTATGAAAAAGCCTCGGATGAAAAAGCTCGGAGCTTTTATGAAAAAGCTCGGGGCTTTTATGAAAAAGCTCGGATGAAAAAGCTCGGAGCTTTTATGAAAAAAGCTCGGAGCATTATGCAAAAGCCTCGGATGAAAAAGCTCGGGGCTTTTATGAAAAGCTTGAATGAAAAAGCTCGGATGAAAAAGCTCGGAGCTGTTATGAAAAGCTCGGGGCTTTTATGAAAAGCTCGGATGAAAAAGCTCGGAGCTTTTATGAAAAAGCTCGGGGCTTTTATGAAAAAGCTCGGATGAAAAAGCTCGGAGTCTTTTATGAAAAGCTCGGGGCTTTTATGAAAAAGCTCGGAGCTTTTAGAAAACGCTCGGATGAAAAAGTCGGGGCTTTTATGCAAAAGCTCGGATGAAAAAGCTCGGGGCTTTTATGAAAAAGCTTGAATGAAAAGCTCGGCTGAAAAAGCTCGGAGCTTTTATGAAAAAGCTCGGGGCTTTTATGAAAAAGCTCGGATGAAAAAGCTCGGAGCTTTTATGAAAAAGCTCGGGGCTTTTATGAAAAAGCTCGGATGAAAAGCTCGGAGCTTTATGAAAAGCTCGGCGCATTATGCAAAAGCTCGGATGAAAAAGCTCGGGGCTTTTATGAAAAAGGCTTGAATGAAAAAGCTCGGATGAAAAGTGGAGCTTTTATGAAAAGCTCGGGGCTTTATGAAAAGCTCGGATGAAAAAGCTCGGAGCTTTTATGAAAAAAGCTCGGGGCTTATGAAAAAGCTCGGATGAAAAAGACTCGGAGCTTTTATGAAAAAGCTCGGGGCTTTTATGAAAAAGCTCGGATGAAAAAGCTCGGGCTTTTATGAAAAGCTCGGAGCCTTTTATGCAAAAGCTCGGATGAAAAAGCTCGGAGCTTTTATGAAAACGCTTGAATGAAAAGCTCGGATGAAAAAGCTCGGCGCTTTTATGAAAAAGCTCGGGGCTTTTATGAAAAAAGCCTGGATGAAAAAGCTCGGAGCTTTTATGAAAAAGCTCGGGGCTTTATGAAAAAGCTCGGATGAAAAGCTCGGAGCTTTTATGATAAAGCTCGGAGCTTTTATGAAAAGCCTCTGAGAAAAAGCCGGGGCTTTCTATGCAAAAGCTCGGATGAAAAAGCTCGGGGCTTTATGAAAAAGCTTGAATGAAAAGACTCGGATGAAAAAGCTCGGAGCTTTTATGAAAAAGATCGGGGCTTTTATGAAAAAGCTCGGATGAAAAAGCTCGGAGCTTTTATGAAAAAGCTCGGGGCTTTTATGAAAAAGCTCGGATGAAAAGCTCGGAGCTTTTATGAAAAGCTCGGAGCATTATGCAAAAGCTCGGATGAAAAAGCTCGGGGGCTTTTATGAAAAGCTTGAATGAAAAAGCGCGGATGAAAAGCTCGGAGCTTTTATGAAAAAGCTCGGGCTTTATGAAAAGCTCGGATGAAAAAGCTCGGAGCTTTTATGAAAAGCTCGGGGCTTTTATGAAAAGCTCGGATGAAAAAGCTCGGAGCTTTTCTGAAAGCTCGGGGCTTTTATGAAAAAGCATCGGAGCTTTTATGAAAACGCTTCTGGATGAAAAAGCTCGGGGATTTTTATTGCAAAAGCTCGGATGGAAAAGCTCGGGGTTTTATGAAAAGCTTGAATGAAAAGCTCGGATTGAAAAACCGGCGCTTTTATGAAAAGCTCGGGCTTTTATGAAAAAGCTCGGATGAAAAAGCTCGGAGCTTTTATGAAAAGCTCGGGGCTTTTATGAAAAAGTCGATGAAAAGCTCGGAGCTTTTATGAAAAGCTCGGAGCATTATGCAAAAGCTCGGATGAAAAGCTCGGGCTTTTATGAAAAAGCTTGAATGAAAAAGCTCGGATGAAAAAGCTCGGAGCTTTTATGAAAAGCTCGGGGCTTTTATGAAAAAGCTCGGATCTGAAAAGCTCGGAGCTTTTATGAAAAAGCTCGGGGCTTGTATGAAAAGCTCGGATGAAAAAGCTCGGAGCTTTTATGAAAAAGCTCGGGGCTTGTTATGAAAAAGCTCGGCGAGCTTTTATGAAACGCTCGGATGAAAAAGCTCGGGGCTTTTATGAAAAAGCTTGAATGAAAAAGCTCGGATGAAAAGCTCGGAGCTTTTATGAAAAAGCTCGGGCTTTTATGAAAAAGCTCGGATGAAAAAGCTCGGGCTTTTATGAAAAAGCTTGAATGAAAAAGCTCGGATGAAAAAGCTCGGAGCTTTTATGAAAAAGCTCGGGGCTTTTATGAAAAAGCTCGGATGAAAAAGCTCGGAGCTTTTATGAAAAAGCTCGGGGCTTTTATGAAAAAGCTCGGATGAAAAAGCTCGGAGCTTTTATGAAAAAGCTCGGGCATTATGCAAAAGCTCGGATGAAAAAGCTCGGGGCTTTTATGAAAAAGCTTGAATGAAAAAGCTCGGATGAAAAAGCTCGGAGCTTTTATGAAAAAGCTCGGGGCTTTTATGAAAAAGCTCGGATGAAAAAGCTCGGAGCTTTTATGAAAAAGCTCGGGGCTTTTATGAAAAAGCTCGGATGAAAAAGCTCGGAGCTTTTATGAAAAAGCTCGGAGCATTATGCAAAAGCTCGGATGAAAAGCTCGGGGCTTTTTATGAAAAAGCTTGAATGAAAAAGCTCGGATGAAAAGCTCGGAGCTTTTATGAAAAAGCTCGGGGCTTTTATGAAAAAGCTCGGATGAAAAGCTCGGAGCTTTTATGAAAAAGCTCGGGGCTTTTATGAAAAAGCTCGGATGAAAAAGCTCGGAGCTTTTATGAAAAAGCTCGGAGCATTATGCAAAAGCTCGGATGAAAAAGCTCGGGGCTTTTATGAAAAAAGCTTGAATGAAAAGCTCGGATGAAAAAGCTCGGAGCTTTTATGAAAAAGCTCGGGGCTTTTATGAAAAAGCTCGGATGAAAAAGCTCGGAGCTTTTTATGAAAAGCTCGGGGCTTTTATGAAAAAGCTCGGATGAAAAAGCTCGGAGCTTTTTATGAAAAGCTCGGGGCTTTTATGAAAAAGCTCGGAGCTTTTATGAAAACGCTCGGATGAAAAAGCTCGGGGCTTTTATGCAAAAGCTCGGATGAAAAAGCTCGGGGCTTTTATGAAAAAGCTTGAATGAAAAGCTCGGATGAAAAAGCTCGGAGCTTTTATGAAAAGCTCGGGGCTTTTATGAAAAGCTCGGATGAAAAAGCTCGGAGCTTTTATGAAAAAGCTCGGGGCTTTTATGAAAAGCTCGGATGAAAAAGCTCGGAGCTTTATGAAAAAGCTCGGAGCATTATGCAAAGCTCGGATGAAAAAGCTCGGGGCTTTTATGAAAAAGCTTGAATGAAAAAGCTCGGATGAAAAGCTCGGAGCTTTTATGAAAAGCTCGGGCTTTTATGAAAAAGCTCGGATGAAAAGCTCGGAGCTTTTATGAAAAAGCTCGGGGCTTTTATGAAAAGCTCGGATGAAAAAGCTCGGAGCTTTTATGAAAAAGCTCGGGGCTTTTATGAAAAAGCTCGGAGCTTTTATGAAAACGCTCGGATGAAAAAGCTCGGGGCTTTTATGCAAAAGCTCGGATGAAAAAGCTCGGGGCTTTTATGAAAAAGCTTGAATTGAAAAAGCTCGGATGAAAAGCTCGGGCTTTTATGAAAAAGCTCGGGGCTTTTATGAAAAGCTCGGATGAAAAAGCTCGGAGCTTTTATGAAAAAGCTCGGGGCTTTTATGAAAAGCTCGGATGAAAAGCTCGGAGCTTTTATGAAAACGCTCGGAGCATTATGCAAACGCTCGGATGAAAAAGCTCGGGGCTTTTATGAAAAGCTTGAATGAAAAGCTCGGATGAAAAGCTCGGAGCTTTTATGAAAAAGCTCGGGGCTTTTTATGAAAAAGCTCGGATGAAAAAAGCTCGGAGCTTTTATGAAAAAGCCGGGGCTTTTATGAAAAAGCTCGGATGAAAAAGCTCGGAGCTTTTATGAAAAGCTCGGAGCATTATGCAAAAGCTCGGATGAAAAAGCTCGGGGCTTTTATTGAAAAAGCTTGAATGAAAAAGCTCGGATGAAAAAGTCGGAGCTTTTATGAAAAAGCTCGGGGCTTTTATGAAAAAGCTCGGATGAAAAAGCTCGGAGCTTTTATGAAAAAGCTCGGGGCTTTTATGAAAAAGCTCGGATGAAAAAGCTCGGAGCTTTTATGAAAAGCTCGGAGCATTATGCAAAAGCTCGGATGAAAAAGCTCGGGGCTTTTATGAAAAAGCTTGAATGAAAAAGCTCGGATGAAAAAGCTCGGAGCTTTTATGAAAAAGCTCGGGGCTTTTATGAAAAAGCTCGGATGAAAAAGCTCGGAGCTTTTATGAAAAAGCTCGGGGCTTTTATGAAAAGCTCGGAAAAAGCTCGGAGCTTTTATGAAAAAGCTCGGGGCTTTATGAAAAAGCTCGGAGCTTTTATGAAAAGCTCGGATGAAAAAGCTCGGGCTTTTATGCAAAAGCTCGGATGAAAAAGCTCGGGGCTTTTATGAAAAAGCTTGAATGAAAAAGCTCGGATGAAAAAGCTCGGAGCTTTTATGAAAAAGCTCGGGCTTTTATGAAAAAGCTCGGATGAAAAGCTCGGAGCTTTTATGAAAAGCTCGGGGCTTTTATGAAAAAGCTCGGATGAAAAGCTCGGAGCTTTTATGAAAAGCTCGGAGCATTATGCAAAAGCTCGGATGAAAAAGCTCGGGGCTTTTATGAAAAAGCTTGAATGAAAAAGCTCGGATGAAAAAGTCGGAGCTTTTATGAAAAAGCTCGGGCTTTTTATGAAAAGCTCGGATGAAAAAGCTCGGAGCTTTTATGAAAAGCTCGGGGCTTTTATGAAAAGCTCGGATGAAAAGCTCGGAGCTTTTTATGAAAAAGCTCGGGGCTTTTATGAAAAAGCTCGGAGCTTTATGAAAACGCTCGGATGAAAAGCTCGGGCTTTTATGCAAAAGCTCGGATGAAAAAGCTCGGGGCTTTTATGAAAAGCTTGAATTGAAAGCTCGGATGAAAACGCTCGGAGCTTTTATGAAAAGCTCGGGGCTTTTATGAAAAAGCTCGGATGAAAAGCTCGGAGCTTTTATGAAAAAGCTCGGGGCTTTTATGAAAAAGCTCGGATGAAAAAGCTCGGAGCTTTATGAAAAAGCTCGGGCATTATGCAAAAGCTCGGATGAAAAAGCTCGGGGCTTTTATGAAAAAGCTTGAATGAAAAAGCTCGGATGAAAAAGCTCGGAGCTTTTATGAAAAAGCTCGGGGCTTTTATGAAAAAGCTCGGATGAAAAAGCTCGGAGCTTTTATGAAAAAGCTCGGGGCTTTTATGAAAAAGCTCGGATGAAAAAGCTCGGAGCTTTTATGAAAAAGCTCGGAGCATTATGCAAAAGCTCGGATGAAAAAGCTCGGGGCTTTTATGAAAAAGCTTGAATGAAAAAGCTCGGATGAAAAAGCTCGGAGCTTTTATGAAAAAGCTCGGGGCTTTTATGCAAAAGCTCGGATGAAAAAGCTCGGGGCTTTTATGAAAAAGCTTGAATGAAAAAGCTCGGATGAAAAAGCTCGGAGCTTTTATGAAAAAGCTCGGGGCTTTTATGAAAAGCTCGGATGAAAACAGTCCGGAGCTTTTATGAAAAGCTCGGGAGCATTATGCAAAAGCTCGGATGAAAAGCTCGGGCTTTTATGAAAAAGCTCTGAGCATATGCAAAAGCTCGGATGAAAAAGCTCGGGCTTTTATGAAAAAATCTTGAATGAAAAAGCTCGGATGAAAAGCTCGGAAGCTTTTATGAAAAGCTCGGGGCTTTTTATGAAAAGCCGGATGAAAAAGCTCGGAGCTTTTATGAAAAAGCTCGGGGCTTTTATGAAAAGCTCGGATGAAAAGCTCGGAGCCTTTTATGAAAAAGCTCGGAGCATTATGCAACAGCTCGGATGAAAAAGCTCGGGGCTTTTATGAAAAGCTTGAATGAAAAGCTCGGATGAAAAAGCTCGGAGCTTTTATGAAAAAGCTCGGGGCTTTTATGAAAAGCTCGGATGAAAAAGCTCGGGCTTTTATGAAAAAGCTCGGGCTTTTATGAAAAAGCTCGGATGAAAAAGCTCGGAGCTTTTATGAAAAAGCTCGGAGCATTATGCAAAAGCTCGGATGAAAAAGCTCGGGGCTTTTATGAAAAAGCTTGAATGAAAAAGCTCGGATGAAAAAGCTCGGAGCTTTTATGAAAAAGCTCGGGGCTTTTATGAAAAAGCTCGGATGAAAAAGCTCGGAGCTTTTATGAAAAAGCTCGGGGCTTTTATGAAAAAGCTCGGATGAAAAAGCTCGGAGCTTTTATGAAAAAGCTCGGGGCTTTTATGAAAAAGCTCGGAGCTTTTATGAAAACGCTCGGATGAAAAAGCTCGGGGCTTTTATGCAAAAGCTCGGATGAAAAAGCTCGGGGCTTTTATGAAAAAGCTTGAATGAAAAAGCTCGGATGAAAAAGCTCGGAGCTTTATGAAAAAGCTCGGGCTTTTATGAAAAAGCTCGGATGAAAAAGCTCGGAGCTTTTATGAAAAAGCTCGGGGCTTTTATGAAAAAGCTCGGATGAAAAGCTCGGAGCTTTTATGAAAAAGCTCGGAGCATTATGCAAAAGCTCGGATGAAAAGCTCGGGGCTTTTATGAAAAAGCTTGAATGAAAAAGCTCGGATGAAAAAGCTCGGAGCTTTTATGAAAAAGCTCGGGGCTTTTATGAAAAAGCTCGGATGAAAAAGCTCGGAGCTTTTATGAAAAAGCTCGGAGCATTATGCAAAAGCTCGGATGAAAAAGCTCGGAGCTTTTATGAAAAAGCTCGGGGCTTTTATGAAAAAGCTCGGAGCTTTTATGAAAAAGCTCGGATGAAAAAGCTCGGGGCTTTTATGCAAAAGCTCGGATGAAAAAGCTCGGGCTTTTATGAAAAAGCTTGAATGAAAAAGCTCGGATGAAAAAGCTCGGAGCTTTTATGAAAAAGCTCGGGGCTTTTATGAAAAAGCTCGGATGAAAAAGCTCGGAGCTTTTATGAAAAAGCTCGGGGCTTTTATGAAAAAGCTCGGATGAAAAAGCTCGGAGCTTTTATGAAAAAGCTCGGAGCATTATGCAAAAGCTCGGATGAAAAAGCTCGGGGCTTTTATGAAAAAGCTGACTGAAAAAGCTCGGATGAAAAAGCTCGGAGCTTTTATGAAAAAGCTCGGGGCTTTTATGAAAAAGCTCGGATGAAAAAGCTCGGAGCTTTTATGAAAAGCTCGGGGCTTTTATGAAAGCGATGAAAAGCTCGGGCTTATGAAAAGCTCGGAGCTTTTATGAAAAAAGCTCGGCTAAGCATTATGCAAAAGCTCGGATGAAAAAGCTCGGGGCTTTTATGAAACAAGCTTGAATGAAAAAGCTCGGATGAAAAAGCTCGTGAGCTTTTATGAAAAAGCTCGGGGCTTTATGAAAAAGCTCGGATGAAAAAGCTCGGAGCTTTATGAAAAAGCTCGGGGCTTTTATGAAAAGCTCGGATGAAAAGCTCGGAGCTTTTATGAAAAAGCTCGGAGCATTATGCAAAAGCTCGGATGAAAAAGCTCGGGGCTTTTATGAAAAAGCTGAATGAAAAAGCTCGGATTGAAAAGCTCGGAGCTTTTATGAAAAGCTCGGGGCTTTATGAAAAGCTCGGATGAAAAAGCTCGGAGCTTTTATGAAAAAGCTCGGGGCTTTTATGAAAAAGCTCGGATGAAAAGCTCGGAGCTTTTATGAAAAGCTCGGGAGCCTTTTATGAAAAGCTCGGAGCTTTTATGAAAAACGCTCGGATGAAAAAGCTCGGGGCTTTTATGCAAAAGCTCGGATGAAAAGCTCGGGGCTTTTTATGAAAAAGCTTGAATGAAAAGCTCGGATGAAAACGCTCGGAGCTTTTATGAAAAAGCTCGGGGCTTTTATGAAAAGCTCGGATGAAAAGCTCGGAGCTTTTATGAAAAGCTCGGGGCTTTTATGAAAAAGCTCGGATGAAAAGCTCGGAGCTTTTATGAAAAAGCTCGGAGCATTATGCAAAAGCTCGGATGAAAAAGTCGGGGCTTTTATGAAAAAGCTTGAATGAAAAGCTCGGATGAAAAAGCTCGGAGCTTTTATGGAAAAAGCTCGGGCTTTTATGAAAAAGCTCGGATGAAAAAAGCTCGGAGCTTTTATGAAAAAGCTCGGGGCTTTTATGAAAAAGCTCGGATGAAAAAGCTCGGAGCTTTTATGAAAAAGCTCGGGGCTTTTATGAAAAAGCTCGGAGCTTTTATGAAAAGCTCGGATGAAAAAGCTCGGGCTTTTATGCAAAAGCTCGGATGAAAAAGCTCGGGGCTTTTATGAAAAAGCTTGAATGAAAAAGCTCGGATGAAAAAGCTCGGAGCTTTTATGAAAAAGCTCGGGGCTTTTATGAAAAAGCTCGGATGAAAAAGCTCGGAGCTTTTATGAAAAGCTCGGGGCTTTTATGAAAAAGCTCGGATGAAAAGCTCGGAGCTTTTATGAAAAGCTCGGAGCATTATGCAAAAGCTCGGATGAAAAAGCTCGGGGCTTTTATGAAAAAGCTTGAATGAAAAAGCTCGGATGAAAAAGCTCGGAGCTTTTATGAAAAAGCTCGGGGCTTTTATGAAAAAGCTCGGATGAAAAAGCTCGGAGCTTTTATGAAAAAGCTCGGGGCTTTTATGAAAAAGCTCGGATGAAAAAGCTCGGAGCTTTTATGAAAAAGCTCGGAGCATTATGCAAAAGCTCGGATGAAAAAGCTCGGGGCTTTTATGAAAAAGCTTGAATGAAAAAGCTCGGATGAAAAAGCTCGGAGCTTTTATGAAAAAGCTCGGGGCTTTTATGAAAAAGCTCGGATGAAAAAGCTCGGAGCTTTTATGAAAAAGCTCGGGGCTTTTATGAAAAAGCTCGGATGAAAAAGCTCGGAGCTTTTATGAAAAAGCTCGGAGCATTATGCAAAAGCTCGGATGAAAAAGCTCGGGGCTTTTATGAAAAAGCTGAATGAAAAAGCTCGGATGAAAAAGCTCGGAGCTTTTATGAAAAAGCTCGGGGCTTTTATGAAAAAGCTCGGATGAAAAAGCTCGGAGCTTTTATGAAAAAGCTCGGGGCTTTTATGAAAAAGCTCGGATGAAAAAGCTCGGAGCTTTTATGAAAAAGCTCGGGGCTTTTATGAAAAAGCTCGGATGAAAAGCTCGGATGAAAAAGCTCGGGTTTATGCAAAAGCTCGGATGAAAAAGCTCGGGGCTTTTATGAAAAAGCTTGAATGAAAAAGCTCGGATGAAAAAGCTCGGAGCTTTTATGAAAAAGCTCGGGGCTTTTATGAAAAAGCTCGGATGAAAAAGCTCGGAGCTTTTATGAAAAAGCTCGGGGCTTTTATGAAAAAGCTCGGATGAAAAAGCTCGGAGCTTTTATGAAAAAGCTCGGAGCATTATGCAAAAGCTCGGATGAAAAAGCTCGGGGCTTTTATGAAAAAGCTTGAATGAAAAAGCTCGGATGAAAAAGCTCGGAGCTTTTATGAAAAAGCTCGGGGCTTTTATGAAAAAGCTCGGATGAAAAAGCTCGGAGCTTTTATGAAAAAGCTCGGGGCTTTTATGAAAAAGCTCGGATGAAAAAGCTCGGAGCTTTTATGAAAAAGCTCGGGGCTTTTATGAAAAAGCTCGGGCTTTTATGAAAACGCTCGGATGAAAAAGCTCGGGATTATGCAAAAGCTCGGGAAAAAGCTCGGGGCTTTTATGAAAAAGCTTGAATGAAAAAGCTCGGATGAAAAAGCTCGGAGCTTTTATGAAAAAGCTCGGGGCTTTTATGAAAAAGCTCGGATGAAAAAGCTCGGAGCTTTTATGAAAAAGCTCGGGGCTTTTATGAAAAAGCTCGGATGAAAAAGCTCGGAGCTTTTATGAAAAAGCTCGGAGCATTATGCAAAAGCTCGGATGAAAAAGCTCGGGGCTTTTATGAAAAAGCTTGAATGAAAAAGCTCGGATGAAAAAGCTCGGAGCTTTTATGAAAAAGCTCGGGGCTTTTATGAAAAAGCTCGGATGAAAAAGCTCGGAGCTTTTATGAAAAAGCTCGGGGCTTTTATGAAAAAGCTCGGATGAAAAAGCTCGGAGCTTTTATGAAAAAGCTCGGAGCATATGCAAAAGCTCGGATGAAAAAGCTCGGGGCTTTTATGAAAAAGCTTGAATGAAAAAGCTCGGATGAAAAAGCTCGGAGCTTTTATGAAAAAGCTCGGGGCTTTTATGAAAAAGCTCGGATGAAAAAGCTCGGAGCTTTTATGAAAAAGCTCGGGGCTTTTATGAAAAAGCTCGGATGAAAAAGCTCGGAGCTTTTATGAAAAAGCTCGGGAGCATTATGCAAAAGCCCGGATGGAAAAGGTCGGGGCTTTTATGAAAAAGCTTGAATGAAAAAGCTCGGATGAAAAAGCTCGGAGCTTTTATGAAAAAGCTTTTATGAAAAAGCTCGGATGAAAAAGCTCGGAGCTTTTATGAAAAAGCTCGGGGCTTTTATGAAAAAGCTCGGATGAAAAAGCTCGGAGCTTTTATGAAAAAGCTCGGGGCTTTTATGAAAAAGCTCGGAGCTGATGAAAAGCTCGGATGAAAAAGCTCGGGCTTTATGCAAAAGCTCGGATGAAAAAGCTCGGGGCTTTTATGAAAAAGCTTGAATGAAAAAGCTCGGATGAAAAAGCTCGGAGCTTTTATGAAAAAGCTCGGGGCTTTTATGAAAAAGCTCGGATGAAAAAGCTCGGAGCTTTTATGAAAAAGCTCGGGGCTTTTATGAAAAAGCTCGGATGAAAAAGCTCGGAGCTTTTATGAAAAAGCTCGGACATTATGCAAAAGCTCGGATGAAAAAGCTCGGGCTTTTATGAAAAAGCTGAATGAAAAAGCTCGGATGAAAAAGCTCGGAGCTTTTATGAAAAAGCTCGGGGCTTTTATGAAAAAGCTCGGATGAAAAAGCTCGGAGCTTTTATGAAAAAGCTCGGGGCTTTTATGAAAAAGCTCGGATGAAAAAGCTCGGAGCTTTTATGAAAAAGCTCGGGGCTTTTATGAAAAAGCTCGGAGATGAAAAGCTCGGATGAAAAAGCTCGGGCTTATGCAAAAGCTCGGATGAAAAAGCTCGGGGCTTTTATGAAAAAGCTTGAATGAAAAAGCTCGGGAAAAAGCTCGGAGCTTTTATGAAAAAGCTCGGGGCTTTTATGAAAAAGCTCGGATGAAAAAGCTCGGAGCTTTTATGAAAAAGCTCGGGGCTTTTATGAAAAAGCTCGGATGAAAAAGCTCGGAGCTTTTATGAAAAAGCTCGGGTTATGCAAAAGCTCGGATGAAAAAGCTCGGGCTTTTATGAAAAAGCTGAATGAAAAAGCTCGGATGAAAAAGCTCGGAGCTTTTATGAAAAAGCTCGGGGCTTTTATGAAAAAGCTCGGATGAAAAAGCTCGGAGCTTTTATGAAAAAGCTCGGGGCTTTTATGAAAAAGCTCGGATGAAAAAGCTCGGAGCTTTTATGAAAAAGCTCGGGCTTTTATGAAAAGCTCGGATGAAAAAGCTCGGGCTTTTATGAAAAAGCTTGATGAAAAGCTCGGATGAAAAAGCTCGGAGCTTTTATGAAAAAGCTCGGGCTTATGCAAAAGCTCGGATGAAAAAGCTCGGGGCTTTTATGAAAAAGCTTGAATGAAAAAGCTCGGATGAAAAAGCTCGGAGCTTTTATGAAAAAGCTCGGGGCTTTTATGAAAAAGCTCGGATGAAAAAGCTCGGAGCTTTTATGAAAAAGCTCGGGGCTTTTATGAAAAAGCTCGGATGAAAAAGCTCGGAGCTTTTATGAAAAAGCTCGGAGCATTATGCAAAAGCTCGGATGAAAAAGCTCGGGGCTTTTATGAAAAAGCTTGAATGAAAAAGCTCGGATGAAAAAGCTCGGAGCTTTTATGAAAAAGCTCGGGGCTTTTATGAAAAAGCTCGGATGAAAAAGCTCGGAGCTTTTATGAAAAAGCTCGGGGCTTTTATGAAAAAGCTCGGATGAAAAAGCTCGGAGCTTTTATGAAAAAGCTCGGAGCATTATGCAAAAGCTCGGATGAAAAAGCTCGGGGCTTTTATGAAAAAGCTTGAATGAAAAAGCTCGGATGAAAAAGCTCGGAGCTTTTATGAAAAAGCTCGGGGCTTTTATGAAAAAGCTCGGATGAAAAAGCTCGGAGCTTTTATGAAAAAGCTCGGGGCTTTTATGAAAAAGCTCGGATGAAAAAGCTCGGAGCTTTTATGAAAAAGCTCGGGCATTATGCAAAAGCTCGGATGAAAAAGCTCGGGCTTTTATGAAAAAGCTTGAATGAAAAAGCTCGGATGAAAAAGCTCGGGCTTTTATGAAAAAGCTCGGGGCTTATGAAAAAGCTCGGATGAAAAAGCTCGGAGCTTTTATGAAAAAGCTCGGGGCTTTTATGAAAAAGCTCGGATGAAAAAGCTCGGAGCTTTTATGAAAAAGCTCGGGGCTTTTATGAAAAAGCTCGGAGATGAAAAGCTCGGATGAAAAAGCTCGGGCATTATGCAAAAGCTCGGATGAAAAAGCTCGGGGCTTTTATGAAAAAGCTTGAATGAAAAAGCTCGGATGAAAAAGCTCGGAGCTTTTATGAAAAAGCTCGGGGCTTTTATGAAAAAGCTCGGATGAAAAAGCTCGGAGCTTTTATGAAAAAGCTCGGGGCTTTTATGAAAAAGCTCGGATGAAAAAGCTCGGAGCTTTTATGAAAAAGCTCGGAGCATTATGCAAAAGCTCGGATGAAAAAGCTCGGGGCTTTTATGAAAAAGCTTGAATGAAAAGCTCGGATGAAAAAGCTCGGAGCTTTTATGAAAAAGCTCGGGGCTTTATGAAAAAGCTCGGATGAAAAAGCTCGGAGCTTTTATGAAAAAGCTCGGGGCTTTTATGAAAAAGCTCGGATGAAAAAGCTCGGAGCTTTTATGAAAAAGCTCGGGGCTTTTATGAAAAAGCTCGGAGATGAAAAGCTCGGATGAAAAAGCTCGGGCTTTTATGCAAAAGCTCGGATGAAAAAGCTCGGGGCTTTTATGAAAAAGCTTGAATGAAAAAGCTCGGATGAAAAAGCTCGGAGCTTTTATGAAAAAGCTCGGGGCTTTTATGAAAAAGCTCGGATGAAAAAGCTCGGAGCTTTTATGAAAAAGCTCGGGGCTTTTATGAAAAAGCTCGGATGAAAAAGCTCGGAGCTTTTATGAAAAAGCTCGGAGCATTATGCAAAAGCTCGGATGAAAAAGCTCGGGGCTTTTATGAAAAAGCTTGAATGAAAAAGCTCGGATGAAAAAGCTCGGAGCTTTTATGAAAAAGCTCGGGGCTTTTATGAAAAAGCTCGGATGAAAAAGCTCGGAGCTTTTATGAAAAAGCTCGGGGCTTTTATGAAAAAGCTCGGATGAAAAAGCTCGGAGCTTTTATGAAAAAGCGGGGCTTTTATGAAAAAGCTCGGAGCTTTATGAAAAGCTCGGATGAAAAAGCTCGGGCTTTATGCAAAAGCTCGGATGAAAAAGCTCGGGGCTTTTATGAAAAAGCTTGAATGAAAAAGCTCGGATGAAAAAGCTCGGAGCTTTTATGAAAAAGCTCGGGGCTTTTATGAAAAAGCTCGGATGAAAAAGCTCGGAGCTTTTATGAAAAAGCTCGGGGCTTTTATGAAAAAGCTCGGATGAAAAAGCTCGGAGCTTTTATGAAAAAGCTCGGAGCATTATGCAAAAGCTCGGATGAAAAAGCTCGGGGCTTTTATGAAAAAGCTTGAATGAAAAAGCTCGGATGAAAAAGCTCGGAGCTTTTATGAAAAAGCTCGGGGCTTTTATGAAAAAGCTCGGATGAAAAAGCTCGGAGCTTTTATGAAAAAGCTCGGGGCTTTTATGAAAAAGCTCGGATGAAAAAGCTCGGAGCTTTTATGAAAAAGCTCGGAGCATTATGCAAAAGCTCGGATGAAAAAGCTCGGGGCTTTTATGAAAAAGCTTGAATGAAAAAGCTCGGATGAAAAAGCTCGGAGCTTTTATGAAAAAGCTCGGGGCTTTTATGAAAAAGCTCGGATGAAAAAGCTCGGAGCTTTTATGAAAAAGCTCGGGGCTTTTATGAAAAAGCTCGGATGAAAAAGCTCGGAGCTTTTATGAAAAAGCTCGGAGCATTATGCAAAAGCTCGGATGAAAAAGCTCGGGGCTTTTATGAAAAAGCTTGAATGAAAAAGCTCGGATGAAAAAGCTCGGAGCTTTTATGAAAAAGCTGGGCTTTTATGAAAAAGCTCGGATGAAAAAGCTCGGAGCTTTTATGAAAAAGCTCGGGGCTTTTATGAAAAAGCTCGGATGAAAAAGCTCGGAGCTTTTATGAAAAAGCTCGGGGCTTTTATGAAAAAGCTCGGAGATGAAAAGCTCGGATGAAAAAGCTCGGGCATTATGCAAAAGCTCGGATGAAAAAGCTCGGGGCTTTTATGAAAAAGCTTGAATGAAAAAGCTCGGATGAAAAAGCTCGGAGCTTTTATGAAAAAGCTCGGGGCTTTTATGAAAAAGCTCGGATGAAAAAGCTCGGAGCTTTTATGAAAAAGCTCGGGGCTTTTATGAAAAAGCTCGGATGAAAAAGCTCGGAGCTTTTATGAAAAAGCTCGGAGCATTATGCAAAAGCTCGGATGAAAAAGCTCGGGGCTTTTATGAAAAAGCTTGAATGAAAAAGCTCGGATGAAAAAGCTCGGAGCTTTTATGAAAAAGCTCGGGGCTTTTATGAAAAAGCTCGGATGAAAAAGCTCGGAGCTTTTATGAAAAAGCTCGGGGCTTTTATGAAAAAGCTCGGATGAAAAAGCTCGGAGCTTTTATGAAAAAGCTCGGGGCTTTTATGAAAAAGCTCGAGATGAAAAGCTCGGATGAAAAAGCTCGGGCTTATGCAAAAGCTCGGATGAAAAAGCTCGGGGCTTTTATGAAAAAGCTTGAATGAAAAAGCTCGGATGAAAAAGCTCGGAGCTTTTATGAAAAAGCTCGGGGCTTTTATGAAAAAGCTCGGATGAAAAAGCTCGGAGCTTTTATGAAAAAGCTCGGGGCTTTTATGAAAAAGCTCGGATGAAAAAGCTCGGAGCTTTTATGAAAAAGCTCGGGCATTATGCAAAAGCTCGGATGAAAAAGCTCGGGGCTTTTATGAAAAAGCTTGAATGAAAAAGCTCGGATGAAAAAGCTCGGAGCTTTTATGAAAAAGCTCGGGGCTTTTATGAAAAAGCTCGGATGAAAAAGCTCGGAGCTTTTATGAAAAAGCTCGGGGCTTTTATGAAAAAGCTCGGATGAAAAAGCTCGGAGCTTTTATGAAAAAGCTCGGGCATTATGCAAAAGCTCGGATGAAAAAGCTCGGGCTTTTATGAAAAAGCTTGAATGAAAAAGCTCGGATGAAAAAGCTCGGATTTATGAAAAAGCTCGGGGCTTTTATGAAAAAGCTCGGATGAAAAAGCTCGGATTTTATGAAAAAGCTCGGGGCTTTTATGAAAAAGCTCGGATGAAAAAGCTCGGAGCTTTTATGAAAAAGCTCGGGGCTTTTATGAAAAAGCTCGGGATGAAAAGCTCGGATGAAAAAGCTCGGGCATTATGCAAAAGCTCGGATGAAAAAGCTCGGGGCTTTTATGAAAAAGCTTGAATGAAAAAGCTCGGATGAAAAAGCTCGGAGCTTTTATGAAAAAGCTCGGGGCTTTTATGAAAAAGCTCGGATGAAAAAGCTCGGAGCTTTTATGAAAAAGCTCGGGGCTTTTATGAAAAAGCTCGGATGAAAAAGCTCGGAGCTTTTATGAAAAAGCTCGGGCATTATGCAAAAGCTCGGATGAAAAAGCTCGGGGCTTTTATGAAAAAGCGATGAAAAAGCTCGGATGAAAAAGCTCGGAGCTTTTATGAAAAAGCTCGGGGCTTTTATGAAAAAGCTCGGATGAAAAAGCTCGGAGCTTTTATGAAAAAGCTCGGGGCTTTTATGAAAAAGCTCGGATGAAAAAGCTCGGAGCTTTTATGAAAAAGCTCGGGGCTTTTATGAAAAAGCTCGGGATGAAAAGCTCGGATGAAAAAGCTCGGGTTATGCAAAAGCTCGGATGAAAAAGCTCGGGGCTTTTATGAAAAAGCTTGAATGAAAAAGCTCGGATGAAAAAGCTCGGAGCTTTTATGAAAAAGCTCGGGGCTTTTATGAAAAAGCTCGGATGAAAAAGCTCGGAGCTTTTATGAAAAAGCTCGGGGCTTTTATGAAAAAGCTCGGATGAAAAAGCTCGGAGCTTTTATGAAAAAGCTCGGGGCATTATGCAAAAGCTCGGATGAAAAAGCTCGGGCTTTTATGAAAAAGCTTGAATGAAAAAGCTCGGATGAAAAAGCTCGGAGCTTTTATGAAAAAGCTCGGGGCTTTTATGAAAAAGCTCGGATGAAAAAGCTCGGAGCTTTTATGAAAAAGCTCGGGGCTTTTATGAAAAAGCTCGGATGAAAAAGCTCGGAGCTTTTATGAAAAAGCTCGGGCATTATGCAAAAGCTCGGATGAAAAAGCTCGGGCTTTTATGAAAAAGCTTGAATGAAAAAGCTCGGATGAAAAAGCTCGGAGCTTTTATGAAAAAGCTCGGGCTTTTATGAAAAAGCTCGGATGAAAAAGCTCGGGTTTTATGAAAAAGCTTGAATGAAAAAGCTCGGATGAAAAAGCTCGGAGCTTTTATGAAAAAGCTCGGGGCTTTTATGAAAAAGCTCGGATGAAAAAGCTCGGAGCTTTTATGAAAAAGCTCGGGGCTTTTATGAAAAAGCTCGGATGAAAAAGCTCGGGCTTTTATGAAAAAGCTCGGAGCATTATGCAAAAGCTCGGATGAAAAAGCTCGGGGCTTTTATGAAAAAGCTTGAATGAAAAAGCTCGGATGAAAAAGCTCGGAGCTTTTATGAAAAAGCTCGGGGCTTTTATGAAAAAGCTCGGATGAAAAAGCTCGGAGCTTTTATGAAAAAGCTCGGGGCTTTTATGAAAAAGCTCGGATGAAAAAGCTCGGAGCTTTTATGAAAAAGCTCGGGCATTATGCAAAAGCTCGGATGAAAAAGCTCGGGGCTTTTATGAAAAAGCTTGAATGAAAAAGCTCGGATGAAAAAGCTCGGAGCTTTTATGAAAAAGCTCGGGGCTTTTATGAAAAAGCTCGGATGAAAAAGCTCGGAGCTTTTATGAAAAAGCTCGGGGCTTTTATGAAAAAGCTCGGATGAAAAAGCTCGGAGCTTTTATGAAAAAGCTCGGAGCATTATGCAAAAGCTCGGATGAAAAAGCTCGGGGCTTTTATGAAAAAGCTTGAATGAAAAAGCTCGGATGAAAAAGCTCGGAGCTTTTATGAAAAAGCTCGGGGCTTTTATGAAAAAGCTCGGATGAAAAAGCTCGGAGCTTTTATGAAAAAGCTCGGGGCTTTTATGAAAAAGCTCGGATGAAAAAGCTCGGAGCTTTTATGAAAAAGCTCGGGGCTTTTATGAAAAAGCTCGGATGAAAAGCTCGGATGAAAAAGCTCGGGCTTATGCAAAAGCTCGGATGAAAAAGCTCGGGGCTTTTATGAAAAAGCTTGAATGAAAAAGCTCGGATGAAAAAGCTCGGAGCTTTTATGAAAAAGCTCGGGGCTTTTATGAAAAAGCTCGGATGAAAAAGCTCGGAGCTTTTATGAAAAAGCTCGGGGCTTTTATGAAAAAGCTCGGATGAAAAAGCTCGGAGCTTTTATGAAAAAGCTCGGAGCATTATGCAAAAGCTCGGATGAAAAAGCTCGGGGCTTTTATGAAAAAGCTTGAATGAAAAAGCTCGGATGAAAAAGCTCGGAGCTTTTATGAAAAAGCTCGGGGCTTTTATGAAAAAGCTCGGATGAAAAAGCTCGGAGCTTTTATGAAAAAGCTCGGGGCTTTTATGAAAAAGCTCGGATGAAAAAGCTCGGAGCTTTTATGAAAAAGCTCGGGCTTTTATGAAAAAGCTCGGAGCTTTATGAAAAGCTCGGATGAAAAAGCTCGGGCTTATGCAAAAGCTCGGATGAAAAAGCTCGGGGCTTTTATGAAAAAGCTTGAATGAAAAAGCTCGGATGAAAAAGCTCGGAGCTTTTATGAAAAAGCTCGGGGCTTTTATGAAAAAGCTCGGATGAAAAAGCTCGGAGCTTTTATGAAAAAGCTCGGGGCTTTTATGAAAAAGCTCGGATGAAAAAGCTCGGAGCTTTTATGAAAAAGCTCGGAGCATTATGCAAAAGCTCGGATGAAAAAGCTCGGGGCTTTTATGAAAAAGCTTGAATGAAAAAGCTCGGATGAAAAAGCTCGGAGCTTTTATGAAAAAGCTCGGGGCTTTTATGAAAAAGCTCGGATGAAAAAGCTCGGAGCTTTTATGAAAAAGCTCGGGGCTTTTATGAAAAAGCTCGGATGAAAAAGCTCGGAGCTTTTATGAAAAAGCTCGGAGCATTATGCAAAAGCTCGGATGAAAAAGCTCGGGGCTTTTATGAAAAAGCTTGAATGAAAAAGCTCGGATGAAAAAGCTCGGAGCTTTTATGAAAAAGCTCGGGGCTTTTATGAAAAAGCTCGGATGAAAAAGCTCGGAGCTTTTATGAAAAAGCTCGGGGCTTTTATGAAAAAGCTCGGATGAAAAAGCTCGGAGCTTTTATGAAAAAGCTCGGGGCATTATGCAAAAGCTCGGATGAAAAAGCTCGGGGCTTTTATGAAAAAGCTTGAATGAAAAAGCTCGGATGAAAAAGCTCGGAGCTTTTATGAAAAAGCTCGGGGCTTTTATGAAAAAGCTCGGATGAAAAAGCTCGGAGCTTTTATGAAAAAGCTCGGGGCTTTTATGAAAAAGCTCGGATGAAAAAGCTCGGAGCTTTTATGAAAAAGCTCGGGGCTTTTATGAAAAAGCTCGGAGCTAAAAAGCTCGGATGAAAAAGCTCGGGCTTTTATGCAAAAGCTCGGATGAAAAAGCTCGGGGCTTTTATGAAAAAGCTTGAATGAAAAAGCTCGGATGAAAAAGCTCGGAGCTTTTATGAAAAAGCTCGGGGCTTTTATGAAAAAGCTCGGATGAAAAAGCTCGGAGCTTTTATGAAAAAGCTCGGGGCTTTTATGAAAAAGCTCGGATGAAAAAGCTCGGAGCTTTTATGAAAAAGCTCGGAGCATTATGCAAAAGCTCGGATGAAAAAGCTCGGGGCTTTTATGAAAAAGCTTGAATGAAAAAGCTCGGATGAAAAAGCTCGGAGCTTTTATGAAAAAGCTCGGGGCTTTTATGAAAAAGCTCGGATGAAAAAGCTCGGAGCTTTTATGAAAAAGCTCGGGGCTTTTATGAAAAAGCTCGGATGAAAAAGCTCGGAGCTTTTATGAAAAAGCTCGGGCTTTTATGAAAAAGCTCGGGCTTTTATGAAAAAGCTCGGATGAAAAAGCTCGGGCTTTATGCAAAAGCTCGGATGAAAAAGCTCGGGGCTTTTATGAAAAAGCTTGAATGAAAAAGCTCGGATGAAAAAGCTCGGAGCTTTTATGAAAAAGCTCGGGGCTTTTATGAAAAAGCTCGGATGAAAAAGCTCGGAGCTTTTATGAAAAAGCTCGGGCTTTTATGAAAAAGCTCGGATGAAAAAGCTCGGAGCTTTTATGAAAAAGCTCGGTTTATGCAAAAGCTCGGATGAAAAAGCTCGGGGCTTTTATGAAAAAGCTTGAATGAAAAAGCTCGGATGAAAAAGCTCGGAGCTTTTATGAAAAAGCTCGGGGCTTTTATGAAAAAGCTCGGATGAAAAAGCTCGGAGCTTTTATGAAAAAGCTCGGGGCTTTTATGAAAAAGCTCGGATGAAAAAGCTCGGAGCTTTTATGAAAAAGCTCGGAGTTATGCAAAAGCTCGGATGAAAAAGCTCGGGGCTTTTATGAAAAAGCTTGAATGAAAAAGCTCGGATGAAAAAGCTCGGAGCTTTTATGAAAAAGCTCGGGGCTTTTATGAAAAAGCTCGGATGAAAAAGCTCGGGCTTTTATGAAAAAGCTTATGAAAAAGCTCGGATGAAAAAGCTCGGAGCTTTTATGAAAAAGCTCGGGCTTTTATGAAAAAGCTCGGATGAAAAAGCTCGGAGCTTTTATGAAAAAGCTCGGGGTTATGAAAAAGCTCGGATGAAAAAGCTCGGAGCTTTTATGAAAAAGCTCGGGCATTATGAAAAAGCTCGGATGAAAAAGCTCGGGGCTTTTATGAAAAAGCTTGAATGAAAAAGCTCGGATGAAAAAGCTCGGAGCTTTTATGAAAAAGCTCGGGGCTTTTATGAAAAAGCTCGGATGAAAAAGCTCGGGCTTTTATGAAAAAGCTCGGGCTTTTATGAAAAAGCTCGGATGAAAAAGCTCGGAGCTTTTATGAAAAAGGGAGCATTATGAAAAAGCTCGGATGAAAAAGCTCGGGGCTTTTATGAAAAAGCTTGAATGAAAAAGCTCGGATGAAAAAGCTCGGAGCTTTTATGAAAAAGCTCGGGGCTTTTATGAAAAAGCTCGGATGAAAAAGCTCGGAGCTTTTATGAAAAAGCTCGGGGCTTTTATGAAAAAGCTCGGATGAAAAAGCTCGGAGCTTTTATGAAAAAGCTCGGAGCATTATGCAAAAGCTCGGATGAAAAAGCTCGGGCTTTTATGAAAAAGCTTGAATGAAAAAGCTCGGATGAAAAAGCTCGGAGCTTTTATGAAAAAGCTCGGGGCTTTATGAAAAGCTCGGATGAAAAAGCTCGGAGCTTTTATGAAAAAGCTCGGGGCTTTTATGAAAAAGCTCGGATGAAAAGCTCGGGCTTTTATGAGCTCGGGCTTTATGAAAAAGCTCGGAGCTTTTATGAAAAGCTCGGATGAAAAAGCTCGGGCTTATGCAAAAGCTCGGATGAAAAAGCTCGGGGCTTTTATGAAAAAGCTTGAATGAAAAAGCTCGGATGAAAAAGCTCGGAGCTTTTATGAAAAAGCTCGGGGCTTTTATGAAAAAGCTCGGATGAAAAAGCTCGGAGCTTTTATGAAAAAGCTCGGGGCTTTTATGAAAAAGCTCGGATGAAAAAGCTCGGAGCTTTTATGAAAAAGCTCGGAGCATTATGCAAAAGCTCGGATGAAAAAGCTCGGGGCTTTTATGAAAAAGCTTGAATGAAAAAGCTCGGATGAAAAAGCTCGGAGCTTTTATGAAAAAGCTCGGGGCTTTTATGAAAAAGCTCGGATGAAAAAGCTCGGAGCTTTTATGAAAAAGCTCGGGGCTTTTATGAAAAAGCTCGGATGAAAAAGCTCGGAGCTTTTATGAAAAAGCTCGGGCTTTTATGAAAAAGCTCGGAGCTATGAAAAGCTCGGATGAAAAAGCTCGGGGCTTTTATGAAACTCGGATGAAAAAGCTCGGGCTTTTATGAAAAAGCTTGAATGAAAAAGCTCGGATGAAAAAGCTCGGAGCTTTTATGAAAAAGCTCGGGGCTTTTATGAAAAAGCTCGGATGAAAAAGCTCGGAGCTTTTATGAAAAAGCTCGGGGCTTTTATGAAAAAGCTCGGATGAAAAAGCTCGGAGCTTTTATGAAAAAGCTCGGAGCATTATGCAAAAGCTCGGATGAAAAAGCTCGGGGCTTTTATGAAAAAGCTTGAATGAAAAAGCTCGGATGAAAAAGCTCGGAGCTTTTATGAAAAAGCTCGGGGCTTTTATGAAAAAGCTCGGATGAAAAAGCTCGGAGCTTTTATGAAAAAGCTCGGGGCTTTTATGAAAAAGCTCGGATGAAAAAGCTCGGAGCTTTTATGAAAAAGCTCGGAGCATTATGCAAAAGCTCGGATGAAAAAGCTCGGGGCTTTTATGAAAAAGCTTGAATGAAAAAGCTCGGATGAAAAAGCTCGGAGCTTTTATGAAAAAGCTCGGGGCTTTTATGAAAAAGCTCGGATGAAAAAGCTCGGAGCTTTTATGAAAAAGCTCGGGGCTTTTATGAAAAAGCTCGGATGAAAAAGCTCGGAGCTTTTATGAAAAAGCTCGGAGCTTATGCAAAAGCTCGGATGAAAAAGCTCGGGGCTTTTATGAAAAGCTTGAATGAAAAAGCTCGGATGAAAAAGCTCGGAGCTTTTATGAAAAAGCTCGGGGCTTTTATGAAAAAGCTCGGATGAAAAAGCTCGGAGCTTTTATGAAAAAGCTCGGGGCTTTTATGAAAAAGCTCGGATGAAAAAGCTCGGAGCTTTTATGAAAAAGCTCGGGGCTTTTATGAAAAAGCTCGGATGAAAAAGCTCGGATGAAAAAGCTCGGGCTTATGCAAAAGCTCGGATGAAAAAGCTCGGGGCTTTTATGAAAAAGCTTGAATGAAAAAGCTCGGATGAAAAAGCTCGGAGCTTTTATGAAAAAGCTCGGGGCTTTTATGAAAAAGCTCGGATGAAAAAGCTCGGAGCTTTTATGAAAAAGCTCGGGGCTTTTATGAAAAAGCTCGGATGAAAAAGCTCGGAGCTTTTATGAAAAAGCTCGGAGCATTATGCAAAAGCTCGGATGAAAAAGCTCGGGGCTTTTATGAAAAAGCTTGAATGAAAAAGCTCGGATGAAAAAGCTCGGAGCTTTTATGAAAAAGCTCGGGGCTTTTATGAAAAAGCTCGGATGAAAAAGCTCGGAGCTTTTATGAAAAAGCTCGGGGCTTTTATGAAAAAGCTCGGATGAAAAAGCTCGGAGCTTTTATGAAAAAGCTCGGGTTTTATGAAAAAGCTCGGAGCTTTATGAAAACTCGGATGAAAAAGCTCGGGCTTATGCAAAAGCTCGGATGAAAAAGCTCGGGGCTTTTATGAAAAAGCTTGAATGAAAAAGCTCGGATGAAAAAGCTCGGAGCTTTTATGAAAAAGCTCGGGGCTTTTATGAAAAAGCTCGGATGAAAAAGCTCGGAGCTTTTATGAAAAAGCTCGGGGCTTTTATGAAAAAGCTCGGATGAAAAAGCTCGGAGCTTTTATGAAAAAGCTCGGAGCATTATGCAAAAGCTCGGATGAAAAAGCTCGGGGCTTTTATGAAAAAGCTTGAATGAAAAAGCTCGGATGAAAAAGCTCGGAGCTTTTATGAAAAAGCTCGGGGCTTTTATGAAAAAGCTCGGATGAAAAAGCTCGGAGCTTTTATGAAAAAGCTCGGGGCTTTTATGAAAAAGCTCGGATGAAAAAGCTCGGAGCTTTTATGAAAAAGCTCGGAGCATTATGCAAAAGCTCGGATGAAAAAGCTCGGGGCTTTTATGAAAAAGCTTGAATGAAAAAGCTCGGATGAAAAAGCTCGGAGCTTTTATGAAAAAGCTCGGGGCTTTTATGAAAAAGCTCGGATGAAAAAGCTCGGAGCTTTTATGAAAAAGCTCGGGGCTTTTATGAAAAAGCTCGGATGAAAAAGCTCGGAGCTTTTATGAAAAAGCTCGGAGCATTATGCAAAAGCTCGGATGAAAAAGCTCGGGGCTTTTATGAAAAAGCTTGAATGAAAAAGCTCGGATGAAAAAGCTCGGAGCTTTTATGAAAAAGCTCGGGGCTTTTATGAAAAAGCTCGGATGAAAAAGCTCGGAGCTTTTATGAAAAAGCTCGGGGCTTTTATGAAAAAGCTCGGATGAAAAAGCTCGGAGCTTTTATGAAAAAGCTCGGAGCATTATGCAAAAGCTCGGATGAAAAAGCTCGGGGCTTTTATGAAAAAGCTTGAATGAAAAAGCTCGGATGAAAAAGCTCGGAGCTTTTATGAAAAAGCTCGGGGCTTTTATGAAAAAGCTCGGATGAAAAAGCTCGGAGCTTTTATGAAAAAGCTCGGGGCTTTTATGAAAAAGCTCGGATGAAAAAGCTCGGAGCTTTTATGAAAAAGCTCGGAGCATTATGCAAAAGCTCGGATGAAAAAGCTCGGGGCTTTTATGAAAAAGCTTGAATGAAAAAGCTCGGATGAAAAAGCTCGGAGCTTTTATGAAAAAGCTCGGGGCTTTTATGAAAAAGCTCGGATGAAAAAGCTCGGAGCTTTTATGAAAAAGCTCGGGGCTTTTATGAAAAAGCTCGGATGAAAAAGCTCGGAGCTTTTATGAAAAAGCTCGGGGCTTTTATGAAAAAGCTCGGCTTTTATGAAAACGCTCGGATGAAAAAGCTCGGGGCTTATGCAAAAGCTCGGATGAAAAAGCTCGGGCTTTTATGAAAAAGCTTGAATGAAAAAGCTCGGATGAAAAAGCTCGGAGCTTTTATGAAAAAGCTCGGGGCTTTTATGAAAAAGCTCGGATGAAAAAGCTCGGAGCTTTTATGAAAAAGCTCGGGGCTTTTATGAAAAAGCTCGGATGAAAAAGCTCGGAGCTTTTATGAAAAAGCTCGGCATTATGCAAAAGCTCGGATGAAAAAGCTCGGGGCTTTTATGAAAAAGCTTGAATGAAAAAGCTCGGATGAAAAAGCTCGGAGCTTTTATGAAAAAGCTCGGGGCTTTTATGAAAAAGCTCGGATGAAAAAGCTCGGAGCTTTTGAAAAAGCTCGGGGCTTTTATGAAAAAGCTCGGATGAAAAAGCTCGGAGCTTTTATGAAAAAGCTCGGGCTTTTATGAAAAAGCTCGGAGCTTTTAAAAAGCTCGGATGAAAAAGCTCGGGCTTTTATGAAAAGCTCGGATGAAAAAGCTCGGGGCTTTTATGAAAAAGCTTGAATGAAAAAGCTCGGATGAAAAAGCTCGGAGCTTTTATGAAAAAGCTCGGGGCTTTTATGAAAAAGCTCGGATGAAAAAGCTCGGAGCTTTTATGAAAAAGCTCGGGGCTTTTATGAAAAAGCTCGGATGAAAAAGCTCGGAGCTTTTATGAAAAAGCTCGGAGCATTATGCAAAAGCTCGGATGAAAAAGCTCGGGGCTTTTATGAAAAGCTTGAATGAAAAAGCTCGGATGAAAAAGCTCGGAGCTTTTATGAAAAAGCTCGGGCTTTTATGAAAAAGCTCGGATGAAAAAGCTCGGAGCTTTTATGAAAAGCTCGGGGCTTTTATGAAAAAGCTCGGATGAAAAAGCTCGGAGCTTTTATGAAAAAGCTCGGAGCATTATGCAAAAGCTCGGATGAAAAAGCTCGGGGCTTTTATGAAAAAGCTTGAATGAAAAAGCTCGGATGAAAAAGCTCGAGCTTTATGAAAAAGCTCGGGGCTTTTATGAAAAAGCTCGGATGAAAAAGCTCGGAGCTTTTATGAAAAAGCTCGGGGCTTTTATGAAAAAGCTCGGATGAAAAAGCTCGGAGCTTTTATGAAAAAGCTCGGAGCATTATGCAAAAGCTCGGATGAAAAAGCTCGGGGCTTTTATGAAAAAGCTTGAATGAAAAAGCTCGGATGAAAAAGCTCGGAGCTTTTATGAAAAAGCTCGGGGCTTTTATGAAAAAGCTCGGATGAAAAAGCTCGGAGCTTTTATGAAAAAGCTCGGGGCTTTTATGAAAAAGCTCGGATGAAAAAGCTCGGAGCTTTTATGAAAAAGCTCGGAGCATTATGCAAAAGCTCGGATGAAAAAGCTCGGGGCTTTTATGAAAAAGCTTGAATGAAAAAGCTCGGATGAAAAAGCTCGGAGCTTTTATGAAAAAGCTCGGGGCTTTTATGAAAAAGCTCGGATGAAAAAGCTCGGAGCTTTTATGAAAAAGCTCGGGGCTTTTATGAAAAAGCTCGGATGAAAAAGCTCGGAGCTTTTATGAAAAAGCTCGGAGCATTATGCAAAAGCTCGGATGAAAAGCTCGGGCTTTTATGAAAAAGCTTGAATGAAAAAGCTCGGATGAAAAAGCTCGGAGCTTTTATGAAAAAGCTCGGGGCTTTTATGAAAAAGCTCGGATGAAAAAGCTCGGAGCTTTTATGAAAAAGCTCGGGGCTTTTATGAAAAAGCTCGGATGAAAAAGCTCGGAGCTTTTATGAAAAAGCTCGGGGCTTTTATGAAAAGCTCGGATGAAAAGCTCGGATGAAAAAGCTCGGGCTTATGCAAAAGCTCGGATGAAAAAGCTCGGGGCTTTTATGAAAAAGCTTGAATGAAAAAGCTCGGATGAAAAAGCTCGGAGCTTTTATGAAAAAGCTCGGGGCTTTTATGAAAAAGCTCGGATGAAAAAGCTCGGAGCTTTTATGAAAAAGCTCGGGGCTTTTATGAAAAAGCTCGGATGAAAAAGCTCGGAGCTTTTATGAAAAAGCTCGGAGCATTATGCAAAAGCTCGGATGAAAAAGCTCGGGGCTTTTATGAAAAAGCTTGAATGAAAAAGCTCGGATGAAAAAGCTCGGAGCTTTTATGAAAAAGCTCGGGGCTTTTATGAAAAAGCTCGGATGAAAAAGCTCGGAGCTTTTATGAAAAAGCTCGGGGCTTTTATGAAAAAGCTCGGATGAAAAAGCTCGGAGCTTTTATGAAAAAGCTCGGGGCTTTTTGAAAAAGCTCGGAGCTTATGAAAACTCGGATGAAAAAGCTCGGGCTTATGCAAAAGCTCGGATGAAAAAGCTCGGGCTTTTATGAAAAAGCTTGAATGAAAAAGCTCGGATGAAAAGCTCGGAGCTTTTATGAAAAAGCTCGGGGCTTTTATGAAAAAGCTCGGATGAAAAAGCTCGGAGCTTTTATGAAAAAGCTCGGGGCTTTTATGAAAAAGCTCGGATGAAAAAGCTCGGAGCTTTTATGAAAAAGCTCGGAGCATTATGCAAAAGCTCGGATGAAAAAGCTCGGGGCTTTTATGAAAAAGCTTGAATGAAAAAGCTCGGATGAAAAAGCTCGGAGCTTTTATGAAAAAGCTCGGGGCTTTTATGAAAAAGCTCGGATGAAAAAGCTCGGAGCTTTTATGAAAAAGCTCGGGGCTTTTATGAAAAAGCTCGGATGAAAAAGCTCGGAGCTTTTATGAAAAAGCTCGGAGCATTATGCAAAAGCTCGGATGAAAAAGCTCGGGGCTTTTATGAAAAAGCTTGAATGAAAAAGCTCGGATGAAAAAGCTCGGAGCTTTTATGAAAAAGCTCGGGGCTTTTATGAAAAAGCTCGGATGAAAAAGCTCGGAGCTTTTATGAAAAAGCTCGGGGCTTTTATGAAAAAGCTCGGATGAAAAAGCTCGGAGCTTTTATGAAAAAGCTCGGAGCATTATGCAAAAGCTCGGATGAAAAAGCTCGGGCTTTTATGAAAAAGCTGAATGAAAAGCTCGGATGAAAAAGCTCGGAGCTTTTATGAAAAAGCTCGGGCTTTTGAAAAAGCTCGGATGAAAAAGCTCGGAGCTTTTATGAAAAAGCTCGGGGCTTTTATGAAAAAGCTCGGATGAAAAAGCTCGGAGCTTTTATGAAAAGCTCGGGCTTTTATGAAAAAGCTCGGATGAAAAGCTCGGATGAAAAAGCTCGGGCTTATGCAAAAGCTCGGATGAAAAAGCTCGGGCTTTTATGAAAAAGCTTGAATGAAAAAGCTCGGATGAAAAAGCTCGGAGCTTTATGAAAAAGCTCGGGGCTTTTATGAAAAAGCTCGGATGAAAAAGCTCGGAGCTTTTATGAAAAAGCTCGGGGCTTTTATGAAAAAGCTCGGATGAAAAAGCTCAGCTTTTATGAAAAAGCTCGGAGCATTGCAAAAGCTCGGATGAAAAAGCTCGGGGCTTTTATGAAAAAGCTTGAATGAAAAAGCTCGGATGAAAAAGCTCGGAGCTTTTATGAAAAAGCTCGGGGCTTTTATGAAAAAGCTCGGATGAAAAAGCTCGGAGCTTTTATGAAAAAGCTCGGGGCTTTTATGAAAAAGCTCGGATGAAAAAGCTCGGAGCTTTTATGAAAAAGCTCGGAGCATTATGCAAAAGCTCGGATGAAAAAGCTCGGGGCTTTTATGAAAAAGCTTGAATGAAAAAGCTCGGATGAAAAAGCTCGGAGCTTTTATGAAAAAGCTCGGGGCTTTTATGAAAAAGCTCGGATGAAAAAGCTCGGAGCTTTTATGAAAAGCTCGGGGCTTTTATGAAAAAGCTCGGATGAAAAAGCTCGGAGCTTTTATGAAAAAGCTCGGAGCATTATGCAAAAGCTCGGATGAAAAAGCTCGGGGCTTTTATGAAAAAGCTTGAATGAAAAAGCTCGGATGAAAAAGCTCGGAGCTTTTATGAAAAAGCTCGGGGCTTTTATGAAAAAGCTCGGATGAAAAAGCTCGGAGCTTTTATGAAAAAGCTCGGGGCTTTTATGAAAAAGCTCGGATGAAAAAGCTCGGAGCTTTTATGAAAAAGCTCGGGGCTTTTAGAAAAAGCTCGGAGCTTTTATGAAAAGCTCGGATGAAAAAGCTCGGGCTTATGAAAAGCTCGGATGAAAAGCTCGGGGCTTTTATGAAAAGCTTGAATGAAAAAGCTCGGATGAAAAGCTCGGAGCTTTTATGAAAAAGCTCGGGGCTTTTATGAAAAAGCTCGGATGAAAAAGCTCGGAGCTTTTATGAAAAAGCTCGGGGCTTTTATGAAAAAGCTCGGATGAAAAAGCTCGGAGCTTTTGAAAAGCTCGGAGCATTACAAAAGCTCGGATGAAAAAGCTCGGCTTTTATGAAAAGCTTGAATGGAGCTTATGAAAGCTCGGATGAAAAAGCTCGGGCTTTTATGAAAAGCTCGGATGAAAAAGCTCGGGGCTTTTATGAAAAGCTTGAATGAAAAAGCTCGGATGAAAAAGCTCGGAGCTTTTATGAAAAAGCTCGGGGCTTTTATGAAAAAGCTCGGATGAAAAAGCTCGGAGCTTTTATGAAAAAGCTTGAATGAAAAAGCTCGGATGAAAAAGCTCGGAGCTTTTATGAAAAAGCTCGGACATTATGCAAAAGCTCGGATGAAAAAGCTCGGGGCTTTTATGAAAAAGCTTGAATGAAAAAGCTCGGATGAAAAAGCTCGGAGCTTTTATGAAAAAGCTCGGGGCTTTTATGAAAAAGCTCGGATGAAAAAGCTCGGAGCTTTTATGAAAAAGCTCGGGGCTTTTATGAAAAAGCTCGGATGAAAAAGCTCGGAGCTTTTATGAAAAAGCTCGGAGCATTATGCAAAAGCTCGGATGAAAAAGCTCGGGGCTTTTATGAAAAAGCTTGAATGAAAAAGCTCGGATGAAAAAGCTCGGAGCTTTTATGAAAAAGCTCGGGGCTTTTATGAAAAAGCTCGGATGAAAAAGCTCGGAGCTTTTATGAAAAAGCTCGGGGCTTTTATGAAAAAGCTCGGATGAAAAAGCTCGGAGCTTTTATGAAAAAGCTCGGAGCATTTGCAAAAGCTCGGATGAAAAAGCTCGGGGCTTTTATGAAAAAGCTTGAATGAAAAAGCTCGGATGAAAAAGCTCGGAGCTTTTATGAAAAAGCTCGGGGCTTTTATGAAAAAGCTCGGATGAAAAAGCTCGGAGCTTTTATGAAAAAGCTCGGGGCTTTTATGAAAAAGCTCGGATGAAAAAGCTCGGAGCTTTTATGAAAAAGCTCGGAGCTTATGCAAAAGCTCGGATGAAAAAGCTCGGGGCTTTTATGAAAAAGCTTGAATGAAAAAGCTCGGATGAAAAAGCTCGGAGCTTTTATGAAAAAGCTCGGGGCTTTTATGAAAAAGCTCGGATGAAAAAGCTCGGAGCTTTTATGAAAAAGCTCGGGGCTTTTATGAAAAAGCTCGGATGAAAAAGCTCGGAGCTTTTATGAAAAAGCTCGGGGCTTTTATGAAAAAGCTCGGAGCTTTTATGAAAAAGCTCGGATGAAAAAGCTCGGGCTTATGCAAAAGCTCGGATGAAAAAGCTCGGGGCTTTTATGAAAAGCTTGAATGAAAAAGCTCGGATGAAAAAGCTCGGAGCTTTTATGAAAAAGCTCGGGGCTTTTATGAAAAAGCTCGGATGAAAAAGCTCGGAGCTTTTATGAAAAAGCTCGGGGCTTTTATGAAAAAGCTCGGATGAAAAAGCTCGGAGCTTTTATGAAAAAGCTCGGAGCATTTGCAAAAGCTCGGATGAAAAAGCTCGGGGCTTTTATGAAAAAGCTTGAATGAAAAAGCTCGGATGAAAAAGCTCGGAGCTTTTATGAAAAAGCTCGGGGCTTTTATGAAAAAGCTCGGATGAAAAAGCTCGGAGCTTTTATGAAAAAGCTCGGGGCTTTTATGAAAAAGCTCGGATGAAAAAGCTCGGAGCTTTTATGAAAAAGCTCGGAGCATTATGCAAAAGCTCGGATGAAAAAGCTCGGGGCTTTTATGAAAAAGCTTGAATGAAAAAGCTCGGATGAAAAAGCTCGGAGCTTTATGAAAAAGCTCGGGGCTTTTATGACAAAGCTCGGATGAAAAAGCTCGGAGCTTTTATGAAAAAGCTCGGGGCTTTTATGAAAAAGCTCGGATGAAAAGCTCGGAGCTTTTATGAAAAAGCTCGGAGCTTATGCAAAGCTCGGATGAAAAGCTCGGGCTTTTATGAAAAGCTTGAATGAAAAAGCTCGGATGAAAAAGCTCGGAGCTTTTATGAAAAAGCTCGGGCTTTTTGAAAAGCTCGGATGAAAAAGCTCGGAGCTTTTATGAAAAAGCTCGGGCTTTTATGAAAAAGCTCGGATGAAAAAGCTCGGAGCTTTTATGAAAAAGCTCGGGGCTTTTATGAAAAAGCTCGGATGAAAAAGCTCGGATGAAAAGCTCGGGCATTATGCAAAAGCTCGGATGAAAAAGCTCGGGCTTTTATGAAAAAGCTTGAATGAAAAGCTCGGATGAAAAAGCTCGGAGCTTTTATGAAAAAGCTCGGGCTTTTATGAAAAGCTCGGATGAAAAAGCTCGGAGCTTTTATGAAAAAGCTCGGGGCTTTTATGAAAAGCTCGGATGAAAAGCTCGGCTTTTATGAAAAAGCTCGGAGCATGCAAAAGCTCGGATGAAAAAGCTCGGGGCTTTTATGAAAAAGCTTGAATGAAAGCTCGGATGAAAAAGCTCGGAGCTTTTATGAAAAAGCTCGGGTTTTATGAAAAAGCTCGGATGAAAAGCTCGGAGCTTTTATGAAAAGCTCGGGGCTTTTATGAAAAAGCTCGGATGAAAAAGCTCGGAGCTTTTATGAAAAGCTCGGAGCATTATGCAAAAGCTCGGATGAAAAAGCTCGGGGCTTTTATGAAAAAGCTTGAATGAAAAAGCTCGATGAAAAGCTCGGATCTTTATGAAAAAGCTCGGGGCTTTTATGAAAAAGCTCGGATGAAAAAGCTCGGAGCTTTTATGAAAAGCTCGGGGCTTTTATGAAAAAGCTCGGATGAAAAAGCTCGGAGCTTTTATGAAAAAGCTCGGGGCTTAAAACTCGGATGAAAAAGCTCGGGGCTTTATGAAAAAGCTTGAATGAAAAGCTCGGATGAAAAAGCTCGGCTTTTATGAAAAAGCTCGGGGTTTTATGAAAAAGCTCGGATGAAAAGCTCGGAGCTTTTAAAAAGCTCGGGGCTTTTATGAAAAAGCTCGGATGAAAAAGCTCGGAGCTTTTATGAAAAGCTCGGGCTTTTATGAAAAAGCCGGAGCTTTTATGAAAAGCTCGATGAAAAGCTCGGGGCTTTTATGAAAAACTCGGATGAAAAAGCTCGGGCTTTTATGAAAAAGCTTAATGAAAAGCTCGGATGAAAAAGCTCGAGCTTTTATGAAAAAGCTCGGGCTTTATGAAAAGCTCGATGAAAAAGCTCGGAGCTTTTATGAAAAAGCTCGGGGCTTTTATGAAAAAGCCGGATGAAAAGCTCGAGCTTTTATGAAAAAGCTCGAGCTTATAAAGCTCGGATGAAAAGCTCGGCTTTTATGAAAAAGCTCGGATGAAAAAGCTCGAGCTTTGAAAAAGCTCGGATGAAAAGCTCGGATTTGATGAAAAGCTCGGATGAAAAAGCTCGGGCTTTTATGAAAAACTTTGATGAAAAAGCTCGGATGAAAGCTCGGAGCTTTTATGAAAAAGCTCGGGCTTTTATGAAAAGCTCGGATGAAAAGCTCGGAGCTTTTGAAAAGCTCGGGCTTTTATGAAAAGCTCGGATGAAAAAGCTCGGAGCTTTTATGAAAAGCTCGAATTATGCAAAAGCTCGGATGAAAAAGCTCGGAGCTTTTATGAAAAAGCTTGATGAAAAAGCTCGGATGAAAAAGCTCGGAGCTTTTATGAAAAAGCTCGGGGCTTTTATGAAAAGCTCGGATGAAAAAGCTCGGAGCTTTTATGAAAAGCTCGGGGCTTTTATGAAAAAGCTCGGATGAAAAAGCTCGGAGCTTTTATGAAAAAGCTCGGAGCTTATGAAAAGCTCGGATGAAAAGCTCGGGCTTTTATGAAAAAGCTTGAATGAAAAAGCTCGGATGAAAAAGCTCGAGCTTTTATGAAAAACTCGGGGCTTTATGAAAAAGCTCGGATGAAAAAGCTCGGAGCTTTTAGAAAAGCTCGGGGCTTTATGAAAAAGCTCGGATGAAAAAGCTCGGAGCTTTTATGAAAAGCTCGGTTATGAAAAAGCTCGGAGCTTTTATGAAAAAGCTCGGTGAAAGCTCGGCTTATGCAAAAGCTCGATGAAAAACTCGGGCTTTTATGAAAAAGCTTGAATGAAAGCTCGGATGAAAAAGCTCGGAGCTTTTATGAAAAAGCTCGGGGCTTTTATGAAAAAGCTCGGATGAAAAAGCTCGGAGCTTTTATGAAAAAGCTCGGGGCTTTATGAAAAAGCTCGGATGAAAAGCTCGGAGCTTTTATGAAAAAGCTCTGCATTATGCAAAAGCTCGATGAAAAAGCTCGGGCTTTTATGAAAAAGCTTGAATGAAAAAGCTCGGATGAAAAAGCTCGAGCTTTTATGAAAAAGCTCGGGGCTTTTATGAAAAGCTCGGATGAAAAAGCTCGGAGCTTTTATGAAAAAGCTCGGGCTTTTATGAAAAGCTCGGATGAAAAAGCTCGGGCTTTTATGAAAAAGCTTGAATGAAAAAGCTCGGATGAAAAGCTCGGCTTTTATGAAAAAGCTCGGGCTTTTATGAAAAAGCTCGGATGAAAAGCTCGGAGCTTTTATGAAAAAGCTCGGGGCTTTTATGAAAAAGCTCGGATGAAAAAGCTCGGAGCTTTTATGAAAAAGCTCGGGCTTCTTATGAAAAAGCTCGGAGCTTTTATGAAAAGCTCGGATGAAAAAGCTCGGGCTTTTGAAAAGCTCGGATGAAAAGCTCGGGGCTTTTATGAAAAGCTTGAATGAAAAGCTCGGATGAAAAAGCTCGGAGCTTTTATGAAAAAGCTCGGGGCTTTTATGAAAAAGCTCGGATGAAAAAGCTCGGAGCTTTTTGAAAAAGCTCGGGGCTTTTATGAAAAAGCTCGGATGAAAAAGCTCGGAGCTTTTATGAAAAAGCTCGGCATTATGCAAAAGCTCGGATGAAAAAGCTCGGGGCTTTTATGAAAAAGCTTGAATGAAAAAGCTCGGATGAAAAAGCTCGGAGCTTTTATGAAAAAGCTCGGGGCTTTTATGAAAAAGCTCGGATGAAAAAGCTCGGAGCTTTTATGAAAAAGCTCGGGGCTTTTATGAAAAAGCTCGGATGAAAAAGCTCGGAGCTTTTATGAAAAAGCTCGGAGCATTATGCAAAAGCTCGGATGAAAAAGCTCGGGCTTTTATGAAAAAGCTTGAATGAAAAAGCTCGGATGAAAAAGCTCGGAGCTTTTATGAAAAAGCTCGGGGCTTTTATGAAAAAGCTCGGATGAAAAAGCTCGGAGCTTTTATGAAAAAGCTCGGGGCTTTTATGAAAAAGCTCGGATGAAAAAGCTCGGAGCTTTTATGAAAAAGCTCGGAGCTTATGCAAAAGCTCGGATGAAAAAGCTCGGGGCTTTTATGAAAAAGCTTGAATGAAAAAGCTCGGATGAAAAAGCTCGGAGCTTTGAAAAAGCTCGGGGCTTTTATGAAAAAGCTCGGATGAAAAAGCTCGGAGCTTTTATGAAAAAGCTCCGGGCTTTTATGAAAAAGCTCGGATGAAAAAGCTCGGAGCTTTTATGAAAAAGCTCGGGGCTTTTATGAAAAAGCTCGGAGCTTTTATGAAAAAGCTCGGATGAAAAAGCTCGGGCTTATGCAAAAGCTCGGATGAAAAAGCTCGGGGCTTTTATGAAAAAGCTTGAATGAAAAGCTCGGATGAAAAAGCTCGGAGCTTTTATGAAAAAGCTCGGGGCTTTTATGAAAAAGCTCGGATGAAAAAGCTCGGAGCTTTTATGAAAAAGCTCGGGGCTTTTATGAAAAAGCTCGGATGAAAAAGCTCGAGCTTTTATGAAAAAGCTCGGAGCATTATGCAAAAGCTCGGATGAAAAAGCTCGGGGCTTTTATGAAAAAGCTTGAATGAAAAAGCTCGGATGAAAAAGCTCGGAGCTTTTATGAAAAAGCTCGGGGCTTTTATGAAAAAGCTCGGATGAAAAAGCTCGGAGCTTTTATGAAAAAGCTCGGGGCTTTTATGAAAAAGCTCGGATGAAAAAGCTCGGAGCTTTTATGAAAAAGCTCGGAGCATTATGCAAAAGCTCGGATGAAAAAGCTCGGGGCTTTTATGAAAAAGCTTGAATGAAAAAGCTCGGATGAAAAAGCTCGGAGCTTTTATGAAAAAGCTCGGGGCTTTTATGAAAAAGCTCGGATGAAAAAGCTCGGAGCTTTTATGAAAAAGCTCGGGGCTTTTATGAAAAAGCTCGGATGAAAAAGCTCGGAGCTTTTATGAAAAAGCTCGGAGCATTTGCAAAAGCTCGGATGAAAAAGCTCGGGCTTTTATGAAAAAGCTTGAATGAAAAAGCTCGGATGAAAAAGCTCGGAGCTTTTAAAAAGCTCGGGGCTTTTATGAAAAAGCTCGGATGAAAAAGCTCGGAGCTTTTATGAAAAAGCTCGGGCTTTTATGAAAAAGCTCGGATATGAAAAGCTCGAGAAAAAGCTCGGGCTTTTATGAAAACTCGGATGAAAAAGCTCGGGCTTTTATGAAGCTTGAATGAAAAGCTCGGATGAAAAAGCTCGGGCTTTTATGAAAAAGCTCGGGATGAAAAAGCTCGGATGAAAAAGCTCGAGCTTTTATGAAAAAGCTCGGGGCTTTTATGAAAAAGCTCGGATGAAAAAGCTCGGAGCTTTTATGAAAAAGCTCGGGCTTTATGAAAAGCTCGGATGAAAAAGCTCGGAGCTTTTATGAAAAGCTCGGGGCTTTTATGAAAAAGCTCGGATGAAAAGCTCGGATGAAAAAGCTCGGGCTTTTATGCAAAAGCTCGGATGAAAAAGCTCGGGCTTTTATGAAAAAGCTTGAATGAAAAAGCTCGGATGAAAAAGCTCGGAGCTTTTATGAAAAAGCTCGGGGCTTTTATGAAAAAGCTCGGATGAAAAAGCTCGGAGCTTTTATGAAAAAGCTCGGGGCTTTTATGAAAAAGCTCGGATGAAAAAGCTCGGAGCTTTTATGAAAAAGCTCGGAGCATTATGCAAAAGCTCGGATGAAAAAGCTCGGGGCTTTTATGAAAAAGCTTGAATGAAAAAGCTCGGATGAAAAAGCTCGGAGCTTTTATGAAAAAGCTCGGGGCTTTTATGAAAAAGCTCGGATGAAAAAGCTCGGAGCTTTTATGAAAAAGCTCGGGGCTTTTATGAAAAAGCTCGGATGAAAAAGCTCGGAGCTTTTATGAAAAAGCTCGGAGCATTATGCAAAAGCTCGGATGAAAAAGCTCGGGGCTTTTATGAAAAAGCTTGAATGAAAAAGCTCGGATGAAAAAGCTCGGAGCTTTTATGAAAAAGCTCGGGGCTTTTATGAAAAAGCTCGGATGAAAAAGCTCGGAGCTTTTATGAAAAAGCTCGGGGCTTTTATGAAAAAGCTCGGATGAAAAAGCTCGGAGCTTTTATGAAAAAGCTCGGGGCTTTTATGAAAAAGCTCGGAGCTTTTATGTAAAAGCTCGGATGAAAAAGCTCGGGGCTTATGCAAAAGCTCAGATGAAAAAGCTCGGGGCTTTTATGAAAAAGCTTGAATGAAAAAGCTCGGATGAAAAAGCTCGGAGCTTTTATGAAAAAGCTCGGGGCTTTTATGAAAAAGCTCGGATGAAAAAGCTCGGAGCTTTTATGAAAAAGCTCGGGGCTTTTATGAAAAAGCTCGGATGAAAAAGCTCGGAGCTTTTATGAAAAAGCTCGGAGCATTATGCAAAAGCTCGGATGAAAAAGCTCGGGCTTTTATGAAAAAGCTTGAATGAAAAAGCTCGGATGAAAAAGCTCGGAGCTTTTATGAAAAAGCTCGGGGCTTTTATGAAAAAGCTCGGATGAAAAAGCTCGGAGCTTTTATGAAAAAGCTTGAATGAAAAAGCTCGGATGAAAAAGCTCGGAGCTTTTATGAAAAAGCTCGGGCTTATGAAAAGCTCGGATGAAAAAGCTCGGCTTTTATGAAAAAGCTCGGGCTTTTATGAAAAAGCTCGGATGAAAAAGCTCGGAGCTTTTATGAAAAAGCTCGGGTTTGAAAAGCTCGGATGAAAAAGCTCGGGCTTTTATGAAAAAGCTTGAATGAAAAAGCTCGGATGAAAAAGCTCGGAGCTTTTATGAAAAAGCTCGGGGCTTTTATGAAAAAGCTCGGATGAAAAAGCTCGGAGCTGAAAAAGCTCGGGCTTTTATGAAAAAGCTCGGATGAAAAGCTCGGAGCTTTTATGAAAAAGCTCGGGCTTTTATGAAAAAGCTCGGAGCTTTTATGAAAAGCTCGGATGAAAAAGCTCGGGCTTTTATGAAAAGCTCGGATGAAAAAGCTCGGGCTTTTATGAAAAAGCTTGAATGAAAAAGCTCGGATGAAAAAGCTCGGAGCTTTTATGAAAAAGCTCGGGGCTTTTATGAAAAAGCTCGGATGAAAAAGCTCGGAGCTTTTATGAAAAAGCTCGGGGCTTTTATGAAAAAGCTCGGATGAAAAAGCTCGGAGCTTTTATGAAAAAGCTCGAGGCCATTATGCAAAAGCTCGGATGAAAAAGCTCGGGGCTTTTATGAAAAAGCTTGAATGAAAAAGCTCGGATGAAAAAGCTCGGAGCTTTTATGAAAAAGCTCGGGGCTTTTATGAAAAAGCTCGGATGAAAAAGCTCGGAGCTTTTATGAAAAAGCTCGGGGCTTTTATGAAAAAGCTCGGATGAAAAAGCTCGGAGCTTTTATGAAAAAGCTCGGAGCTTATGCAAAAGCTCGGATGAAAAAGCTCGGGGCTTTTATGAAAAAGCTTGAATGAAAAAGCTCGGATGAAAAAGCTCGGAGCTTTTATGAAAAAGCTCGGGGCTTTTATGAAAAAGCTCGGATGAAAAAGCTCGGAGCTTTTATGAAAAAGCTCGGGGCTTTTATGAAAAAGCTCGGATGAAAAAGCTCGGAGCTTTTATGAAAAAGCTCGGAGCATTATGCAAAAGCTCGGATGAAAAAGCTCGGGGCTTTTATGAAAAAGCTTGAATGAAAAGCTCGGATGAAAAAGCTCGGAGCTTTTATGAAAAAGCTCGGGGCTTTTATGAAAAAGCTCGGATGAAAAAGCTCGGAGCTTTTATGAAAAAGCTCGGGGCTTTTATGAAAAAGCTCGGATGAAAAAGCTCGGAGCTTTTATGAAAAAGCTCGGGGCTTTTATGAAAAAGCTCGGAGCATTATGCAAAAGCTCGGATGAAAAAGCTCGGGGCTTTTATGAAAAAGCTCGGATGAAAAAGCTCGGGCTTTTATGAAAAAGCTTGAATGAAAAAGCTCGGATGAAAAAGCTCGGAGCTTTTATGAAAAAGCTCGGGGCTTTTATGAAAAAGCTCGGATGAAAAAGCTCGGAGCTTTTATGAAAAAGCTCGGGGCTTTTATGAAAAAGCTCGGATGAAAAAGCTCGGAGCTTTTATGAAAAAGCTCGGAGCATTATGCAAAAGCTCGGATGAAAAAGCTCGGGGCTTTTATGAAAAAGCTTGAATGAAAAAGCTCGGATGAAAAAGCTCGGAGCTTTTATGAAAAAGCTCGGGGCTTTTATGAAAAAGCTCGGATGAAAAAGCTCGAGCTTTTATGAAAAAGCTCGGATGAAAAAGCTCGGAGCTTTTATGAAAAAGCTCGGCTTTTATGAAAAAGCTCGGAGCTTTTAAAAGCTCGGATGAAAAAGCTCGGGCTTTTATGCAAAAGCTCGGATGAAAAAGCTCGGGGCTTTTATGAAAAAGCTTGAATGAAAAAGCTCGGATGAAAAAGCTCGGAGCTTTTATGAAAAAGCTCGGGGCTTTTATGAAAAAGCTCGGATGAAAAAGCTCGGAGCTTTTATGAAAAAGCTCGGGGCTTTTATGAAAAAGCTCGGATGAAAAAGCTCGGAGCTTTTATGAAAAAGCTCGGAGCATTATGCAAAAGCTCGGATGAAAAAGCTCGGGGCTTTTATGAAAAAGCTTGAATGAAAAAGCTCGGATGAAAAAGCTCGGAGCTTTTATGAAAAAGCTCGGGGCTTTTATGAAAAAGCTCGGATGAAAAAGCTCGGAGCTTTTATGAAAAAGCTCGGGGCTTTTATGAAAAAGCTCGGATGAAAAAGCTCGGAGCTTTTATGAAAAAGCTCGGGCTTATGCAAAAGCTCGGATGAAAAAGCTCGGGGCTTTTATGAAAAAGCTTGATGAAAAAGCTCGGATGAAAAAGCTCGGAGCTTTTATGAAAAAGCTCGGGGCTTTTATGAAAAAGCTCGGATGAAAAAGCTCGGAGCTTTTATGAAAAAGCTCGGGGCTTTTATGAAAAAGCTCGGATGAAAAAGCTCGGAGCTTTTATGAAAAAGCTCGGGGCTTTTATGAAAAGCTCGGATGAAAAAGCTCGGATGAAAAAGCTCGGAGCATTTGCAAAAGCTCGGATGAAAAAGCTCGGGGCTTTTATGAAAAAGCTTGAATGAAAAAGCTCGGATGAAAAAGCTCGGAGCTTTTATGAAAAAGCTCGGGGCTTTTATGAAAAGCTCGGATGAAAAAGCTCGGAGCTTTTATGAAAAAGCTCGGGGCTTTTATGAAAAAGCTCGGATGAAAAAGCTCGGAGCTTTTATGAAAAAGCTCGGAGCATTATGCAAAAGCTCGGATGAAAAAGCTCGGGGCTTTTATGAAAAAGCTTGAATGAAAAAGCTCGGATGAAAAAGCTCGGAGCTTTTATGAAAAAGCTCGGGGCTTTTATGAAAAAGCTCGGATGAAAAAGCTCGGAGCTTTTATGAAAAAGCTCGGGGCTTTTATGAAAAAGCTCGGATGAAAAAGCTCGGAGCTTTTATGAAAAAGCTCGAGCATTATGCAAAAGCTCGGATGAAAAGCTCGGGGCTTTTATGAAAAAGCTTGAATGAAAAAGCTCGGATGAAAAAGCTCGGAGCTTTTATGAAAAAGCTCGGGGCTTTTATGAAAAAGCTCGGATGAAAAAGCTCGGAGCTTTTATGAAAAAGCTCGGGGCTTTTATGAAAAAGCTCGGATGAAAAAGCTCGGAGCTTTTATGAAAAAGCTCGGAGCTTATGAAAAGCTCGGATGAAAAAGCTCGGGGCTTTTATGAAAAAGCTTGAATGAAAAGCTCGGATGAAAAAGCTCGGAGCTTTTATGAAAAAGCTCGGGGCATGAAAAGCTCGGATGAAAAAGCTCGGAGCTTTTATGAAAAAGCTCGGGGCTTTTATGAAAAGCTCGGATGAAAAAGCTCGGAGCTTTATGAAAAAGCTCGGGGCTTTTATGAAAAAGCTCGGCTTTATGAAAAAGCTCGGAGAAAAAGCTCGGGCTTATGCAAAAGCTCGGATGAAAAAGCTCGGGGCTTTTATGAAAAAGCTTGAATGAAAAAGCTCGGATGAAAAAGCTCGGAGCTTTTATGAAAAAGCTCGGGGCTTTTATGAAAAAGCTCGGATGAAAAAGCTCGGAGCTTTTATGAAAAAGCTCGGGGCTTTTATGAAAAAGCTCGGATGAAAAAGCTCGGAGCTTTTATGAAAAAGCTCGGAGCATTATGCAAAAGCTCGGATGAAAAAGCTCGGGGCTTTTATGAAAAAGCTTGAATGAAAAAGCTCGGATGAAAAAGCTCGGAGCTTTTATGAAAAAGCTCGGGGCTTTTATGAAAAAGCTCGGATGAAAAAGCTCGGAGCTTTTATGAAAAAGCTCGGGGCTTTTATGAAAAAGCTCGGATGAAAAAGCTCGGAGCTTTTATGAAAAAGCTCGGAGCATTATGCAAAAGCTCGGATGAAAAAGCTCGGGCTTTTATGAAAAAGCTTGAATGAAAAAGCTCGGATGAAAAAGCTCGGAGCTTTTATGAAAAGCTCGGGGCTTTTATGAAAAAGCTCGGATGAAAAAGCTCGGAGCTTTTATGAAAAAGCTCGGGGCTTTTATGAAAAAGCTCGGATGAAAAGCTCGGAGCTTTTATGAAAAAGCTCGGAGCATTATGCAAAAGCTCGGATGAAAAAGCTCGGGGCTTTTATGAAAAAGCTTGATGAAAAAGCTCGGATGAAAAAGCTCGGAGCTTTATGAAAAAGCTCGGGGCTTTTATGAAAAGCTCGGATGAAAAAGCTCGGAGCTTTTATGAAAAAGCTCGGGGCTTTTATGAAAAACTCGGATGAAAAAGCTCGGAGCTTTATGAAAAAGCTCGGGCTTTTATGAAAAAGCTCGGATGAAAACGCTCGGCGAAAAAGCTCGGGCATATGAAAAGCTCGGATGAAAAAGCTCGGGGCTTTTATGAAAAAGCTTGAATGAAAAAGCTCGGATGAAAAAGCTCGGAGCTTTTATGAAAAAGCTCGGGGCTTTTATGAAAAAGCTCGGATGAAAAAGCTCGGAGCTTTTATGAAAAAGCTCGGGCTTTTATGAAAAAGCTCGGATGAAAAAGCTCGGAGCTTTTATGAAAGCTCGATGAAAAAGCTCTGAGCTTTTATGAAAAAGCTCGGCTTTATGAAAAAGCTCGGAGCTTTTATGAAAACGCTCGGATGAAAAGCTCGGGCTTTTATGAAAAGCTCGATGAAAAAGCTCGGGGCTTTTATGAAAAAGCTTGAATGAAAAAGCTCGGATGAAAAAGCTCGGAGCTTTTATGAAAAAGCTCGGGGCTTTTATGAAAAAGCTCGGATGAAAAAGCTCGGAGCTTTTATGAAAAAGCTCGGGGCTTTTATGAAAAAGCTCGGATGAAAAAGCTCGGAGCTTTTATGAAAAAGCTCGGAGCATTATGCAAAAGCTCGGATGAAAAAGCTCGGGGCTTTTATGAAAAAGCTTGAATGAAAAAGCTCGGATGAAAAAGCTCGGAGCTTTTATGAAAAAGCTCGGGGCTTTTATGAAAAAGCTCGGATGAAAAAGCTCGGAGCTTTTATGAAAAAGCTCGGGGCTTTTATGAAAAAGCTCGGATGAAAAAGCTCGGAGCTTTTATGAAAAAGCTCGGAGCATTATGCAAAAGCTCGGATGAAAAAGCTCGGGGCTTTTATGAAAAAGCTTGAATGAAAAAGCTCGGATGAAAAAGCTCGGAGCTTTTATGAAAAAGCTCGGGGCTTTTATGAAAAAGCTCGGATGAAAAAGCTCGGAGCTTTTATGAAAAAGCTCGGGGCTTTTATGAAAAAGCTCGGATGAAAAAGCTCGGAGCTTTTATGAAAAAGCTCGGGCTTTTATGAAAAAGCTCGGAGCTTTATGAAAAGCTGATGAAAAAGCTCGGGTTATGCAAAAGCTCGGATGAAAAAGCTCGGGGCTTTTATGAAAAAGCTTGAATGAAAAAGCTCGGATGAAAAAGCTCGGAGCTTTTATGAAAAAGCTCGGGGCTTTTATGAAAAAGCTCGGATGAAAAAGCTCGGAGCTTTTATGAAAAAGCTCGGGGCTTTTATGAAAAAGCTCGGATGAAAAAGCTCGGAGCTTTTATGAAAAAGCTCGGGCATTATGCAAAAGCTCGGATGAAAAAGCTCGGGGCTTTTATGAAAAAGCTTGAATGAAAAAGCTCGGATGAAAAAGCTCGGAGCTTTTATGAAAAAGCTCGGGGCTTTTATGAAAAAGCTCGGATGAAAAAGCTCGGAGCTTTTATGAAAAAGCTCGGGGCTTTTATGAAAAAGCTCGGATGAAAAAGCTCGGAGCTTTTATGAAAAAGCTCGGAGCATTATGCAAAAGCTCGGATGAAAAAGCTCGGGGCTTTTATGAAAAAGCTTGAATGAAAAAGCTCGGATGAAAAAGCTCGGAGCTTTTATGAAAAAGCTCGGGGCTTTTATGAAAAAGCTCGGATGAAAAAGCTCGGAGCTTTTATGAAAAAGCTCGGGGCTTTTATGAAAAAGCTCGGATGAAAAAGCTCGGAGCTTTTATGAAAAAGCTCGGGGCTTTTATGAAAAAGCTCGGGATGAAAAGCTCGGATGAAAAAGCTCGGGATTATGCAAAAGCTCGGATGAAAAAGCTCGGGGCTTTTATGAAAAAGCTTGAATGAAAAAGCTCGGATGAAAAAGCTCGGAGCTTTTATGAAAAAGCTCGGGGCTTTTATGAAAAAGCTCGGATGAAAAAGCTCGGAGCTTTTATGAAAAAGCTCGGGGCTTTTATGAAAAAGCTCGGATGAAAAAGCTCGGAGCTTTTATGAAAAAGCTCGGAGCATTATGCAAAAGCTCGGATGAAAAAGCTCGGGGCTTTTATGAAAAAGCTTGAATGAAAAAGCTCGGATGAAAAAGCTCGGAGCTTTTATGAAAAAGCTCGGGGCTTTTATGAAAAAGCTCGGATGAAAAAGCTCGGAGCTTTTATGAAAAAGCTCGGGGCTTTTATGAAAAAGCTCGGATGAAAAAGCTCGGAGCTTTTATGAAAAAGCTCGGAGCATTATGCAAAAGCTCGGATGAAAAAGCTCGGGGCTTTTATGAAAAAGCTTGAATGAAAAAGCTCGGATGAAAAAGCTCGGAGCTTTTATGAAAAAGCTCGGGGCTTTTATGAAAAAGCTCGGATGAAAAAGCTCGGAGCTTTTATGAAAAAGCTCGGGGCTTTTATGAAAAAGCTCGGATGAAAAAGCTCGGAGCTTTTATGAAAAAGCTCGGGCATTATGCAAAAGCTCGGATGAAAAAGCTCGGGCTTTTATGAAAAAGCTTGAATGAAAAAGCTCGGATGAAAAAGCTCGGAGCTTTTATGAAAAAGCTCGGGGCTTTTATGAAAAAGCTCGGATGAAAAAGCTCGGAGCTTTTATGAAAAAGCTCGGGGCTTTTATGAAAAAGCTCGGATGAAAAAGCTCGGAGCTTTTATGAAAAAGCTCGGGGCTTTTATGAAAAAGCTCGGAGATGAAAAGCTCGGATGAAAAAGCTCGGGCATTATGCAAAAGCTCGGATGAAAAAGCTCGGGGCTTTTATGAAAAAGCTTGAATGAAAAAGCTCGGATGAAAAAGCTCGGAGCTTTTATGAAAAAGCTCGGGGCTTTTATGAAAAAGCTCGGATGAAAAAGCTCGGAGCTTTTATGAAAAAGCTCGGGGCTTTTATGAAAAAGCTCGGATGAAAAAGCTCGGAGCTTTTATGAAAAAGCTCGGAGCATTATGCAAAAGCTCGGATGAAAAAGCTCGGGGCTTTTATGAAAAAGCTTGAATGAAAAAGCTCGGATGAAAAAGCTCGGAGCTTTTATGAAAAAGCTCGGGGCTTTTATGAAAAAGCTCGGATGAAAAAGCTCGGAGCTTTTATGAAAAAGCTCGGGGCTTTTATGAAAAAGCTCGGATGAAAAAGCTCGGAGCTTTTATGAAAAAGCTCGGGGCTTTTATGAAAAAGCTCGGGATGAATAATGCAGAAGCTCGGATGAAAAAGCTCGGGGCTTTTATGAAAAAGCTCGGATGAAAAAGCTCGGGGCTTTTATGAAAAAGCTGAATGAAAAAGCTCGGATGAAAAAGCTCGGAGCTTTTATGAAAAAGCTCGGGGCTTTTATGAAAAAGCTCGGATGAAAAAGCTCGGAGCTTTTATGAAAAAGCTCGGGGCTTTTATGAAAAAGCTCGGATGAAAAAGCTCGGAGCTTTTATGAAAAAGCTCGGAGCATTATGCAAAAGCTCGGATGAAAAAGCTCGGGGCTTTTATGAAAAAGCTTGAATGAAAAAGCTCGGATGAAAAAGCTCGGAGCTTTTATGAAAAAGCTCGGGGCTTTTATGAAAAAGCTCGGATGAAAAAGCTCGGAGCTTTTATGAAAAAGCTCGGGGCTTTTATGAAAAAGCTCGGATGAAAAAGCTCGGAGCTTTTATGAAAAAGCTCGGAGCATTATGCAAAAGCTCGGATGAAAAAGCTCGGGGCTTTTATGAAAAAGCTTGAATGAAAAAGCTCGGATGAAAAAGCTCGGAGCTTTTATGAAAAAGCTCGGGGCTTTTATGAAAAAGCTCGGATGAAAAAGCTCGGAGCTTTTATGAAAAAGCTCGGGGCTTTTATGAAAAAGCTCGGATGAAAAAGCTCGGAGCTTTTATGAAAAAGCTCGGAGCATTATGCAAAAGCTCGGATGAAAAAGCTCGGGGCTTTTATGAAAAAGCTTGAATGAAAAAGCTCGGATGAAAAAGCTCGGAGCTTTTATGAAAAAGCTCGGGGCTTTTATGAAAAAGCTCGGATGAAAAAGCTCGGAGCTTTTATGAAAAAGCTCGGGGCTTTTATGAAAAAGCTCGGATGAAAAGCTCGGATGAAAAAGCTCGGGCTTATGAAAAAGCTCGGATGAAAAAGCTCGGGGCTTTTATGAAAAAGCTTGAATGAAAAAGCTCGGATGAAAAAGCTCGGAGCTTTTATGAAAAAGCTCGGGGCTTTTATGAAAAAGCTCGGATGAAAAAGCTCGGAGCTTTTATGAAAAAGCTCGGGGCTTTTATGAAAAAGCTCGGATGAAAAAGCTCGGAGCTTTTATGAAAAAGCTCGGAGCATTATGCAAAAGCTCGGATGAAAAAGCTCGGGCTTTTATGAAAAAGCTCGGCTTATGAAAAAGCTCGGAGCATTTATGAAAAAGCTCGGATGAAAAAGCTCGGGCTTTTATGCAAAAGCTCGGATGAAAAAGCTCGGGGCTTTTATGAAAAAGCTTGAATGAAAAAGCTCGGATGAAAAAGCTCGGAGCTTTTATGAAAAAGCTCGGGGCTTTTATGAAAAAGCTCGGATGAAAAAGCTCGGAGCTTTTATGAAAAAGCTCGGGCTTTTATGAAAAAGCTCGGAGCTTTTATGAAAAAGCTCGGATGAAAAAGCGGGGCTTTTATGAAAAGCTCGGATGAAAAAGCTCGGGCTTTTATGAAAAAGCTTGAATGAAAAAGCTCGGATGAAAAGCTCGGAGCTTTTATGAAAAAGCTCGGGGCTTTTATGAAAAAGCTCGGATGAAAAAGCTCGGGGCTTTTATGAAAAAGCTTGAATGAAAAAGCTCGGATGAAAAAGCTCGGAGCTTTTATGAAAAAGCTCGGGGCTTTTATGAAAAAGCTCGGATGAAAAAGCTCGGAGCTTTTATGAAAAAGCTCGGGGCTTTTATGAAAAAGCTCGGATGAAAAAGCTCGGAGCTTTTATGAAAAAGCTCGGAGCATTATGCAAAAGCTCGGATGAAAAAGCTCGGGGCTTTTATGAAAAAGCTTGAATGAAAAAGCTCGGATGAAAAAGCTCGGAGCTTTTATGAAAAAGCTCGGGGCTTTTATGAAAAAGCTCGGATGAAAAAGCTCGGAGCTTTTATGAAAAAGCTCGGGGCTTTTATGAAAAAGCTCGGATGAAAAAGCTCGGAGCTTTTATGAAAAAGCTCGGGGCTTTTATGAAAAAGCTCGGATGAAAAGCTCGGGATGAAAAAGCTCGGGCTTTTATGCAAAAGCTCGGATGAAAAAGCTCGGGGCTTTTATGAAAAAGCTTGAATGAAAAAGCTCGGATGAAAAAGCTCGGAGCTTTTATGAAAAAGCTCGGGGCTTTTATGAAAAAGCTCGGATGAAAAAGCTCGGAGCTTTTATGAAAAAGCTCGGGGCTTTTATGAAAAAGCTCGGATGAAAAAGCTCGGAGCTTTTATGAAAAAGCTCGGAGCATTATGCAAAAGCTCGGATGAAAAAGCTCGGGGCTTTTATGAAAAAGCTTGAATGAAAAAGCTCGGATGAAAAAGCTCGGAGCTTTTATGAAAAAGCTCGGGGCTTTTATGAAAAAGCTCGGATGAAAAAGCTCGGAGCTTTTATGAAAAAGCTCGGGGCTTTTATGAAAAAGCTCGGATGAAAAAGCTCGGAGCTTTTATGAAAAAGCTCGGAGCATTATGCAAAAGCTCGGATGAAAAAGCTCGGGGCTTTTATGAAAAAGCTTGAATGAAAAAGCTCGGATGAAAAAGCTCGGAGCTTTTATGAAAAAGCTCGGGGCTTTTATGAAAAAGCTCGGATGAAAAAGCTCGGAGCTTTTATGAAAAAGCTCGGGGCTTTTATGAAAAAGCTCGGATGAAAAAGCTCGGAGCTTTTATGAAAAAGCTCGGAGCATTATGCAAAAGCTCGGATGAAAAAGCTCGGGGCTTTTATGAAAAAGCTTGAATGAAAAAGCTCGGATGAAAAAGCTCGGAGCTTTTATGAAAAAGCTGGGCTTTTATGAAAAAGCTCGGATGAAAAAGCTCGGAGCTTTTATGAAAAAGCTCGGGGCTTTTATGAAAAAGCTCGGATGAAAAAGCTCGGAGCTTTTATGAAAAAGCTCGGGGCTTTTATGAAAAAGCTCGGAGCATTATGCAAAAGCTCGGATGAAAAAGCTCGGGCTTTTATGCAAAAGCTCGGATGAAAAAGCTCGGGGCTTTTATGAAAAAGCTTGAATGAAAAAGCTCGGATGAAAAAGCTCGGAGCTTTTATGAAAAAGCTCGGGGCTTTTATGAAAAAGCTCGGATGAAAAAGCTCGGAGCTTTTATGAAAAAGCTCGGGGCTTTTATGAAAAAGCTCGGATGAAAAAGCTCGGAGCTTTTATGAAAAAGCTCGGAGCATTATGCAAAAGCTCGGATGAAAAAGCTCGGGGCTTTTATGAAAAAGCTTGAATGAAAAAGCTCGGATGAAAAAGCTCGGAGCTTTTATGAAAAAGCTCGGGGCTTTTATGAAAAAGCTCGGATGAAAAAGCTCGGAGCTTTTATGAAAAAGCTCGGGGCTTTTATGAAAAAGCTCGGATGAAAAAGCTCGGAGCTTTTATGAAAAAGCTCGGGCTTTTATGAAAAAGCTCGAGATGAAAAGCTGGATGAAAAAGCTCGGGCTTATGAAAAAGCTCGGATGAAAAAGCTCGGGGCTTTTATGAAAAAGCTTGAATGAAAAAGCTCGGATGAAAAAGCTCGGAGCTTTTATGAAAAAGCTCGGGGCTTTTATGAAAAAGCTCGGATGAAAAAGCTCGGAGCTTTTATGAAAAAGCTCGGGGCTTTTATGAAAAAGCTCGGATGAAAAAGCTCGGAGCTTTTATGAAAAAGCTCGGGCATTATGCAAAAGCTCGGATGAAAAAGCTCGGGGCTTTTATGAAAAAGCTTGAATGAAAAAGCTCGGATGAAAAAGCTCGGAGCTTTTATGAAAAAGCTCGGGGCTTTTATGAAAAAGCTCGGATGAAAAAGCTCGGAGCTTTTATGAAAAAGCTCGGGGCTTTTATGAAAAAGCTCGGATGAAAAAGCTCGGAGTTATGAAAAGCTCGGAGCATTATGCAAAAGCTCGGATGAAAAAGCTCGGGGCTTTTATGAAAAAGCTTGAATGAAAAAGCTCGGATGAAAAAGCTCGGAGCTTTTATGAAAAAGCTCGGGGCTTTTATGAAAAAGCTCGGATGAAAAAGCTCGGAGCTTTTATGAAAAAGCTCGGGGCTTTTATGAAAAAGCTCGGATGAAAAAGCTCGGAGCTTTTATGAAAAAGCTCGGAGCATTATGCAAAAGCTCGGATGAAAAAGCTCGGGGCTTTTATGAAAAAGCTTGAATGAAAAAGCTCGGATGAAAAAGCTCGGAGCTTTTATGAAAAAGCTCGGGGCTTTTATGAAAAAGCTCGGATGAAAAAGCTCGGAGCTTTTATGAAAAAGCTCGGGGCTTTTATGAAAAAGCTCGGATGAAAAAGCTCGGAGCTTTTATGAAAAAGCTCGGAGCATTATGCAAAAGCTCGGATGAAAAAGCTCGGGCTTTTATGAAAAAGCTTGAATGAAAAAGCTCGGATGAAAAAGCTCGGAGCTTTTATGAAAAAGCTCGGGGCTTTTATGAAAAAGCTCGGATGAAAAGCTCGGAGCTTTTATGAAAAAGCTCGGGGCTTTTATGAAAAGCTCGGATGAAAAAGCTCGGAGCTTTTATGAAAAAGCTCGGGCTTTTATGAAAAAGCTCGGAGCTTTATGAAAAGCTCGGATGAAAAAGCTCGGGCTTTTATGAAAAAGCTCGGATGAAAAAGCTCGGGGCTTTTATGAAAAAGCTTGATGAAAAAGCTCGGATGAAAAAGCTCGGAGCTTTTATGAAAAAGCTCGGGGCTTTTATGAAAAAGCTCGGATGAAAAAGCTCGGAGCTTTTATGAAAAAGCTCGGGGCTTTTATGAAAAAGCTCGGATGAAAAAGCTCGGAGCTTTTATGAAAAAGCTCGGAGCATTATGAAAAAGCTCGGATGAAAAAGCTCGGGCTTTTATGAAAAAGCTTATGAAAAAGCTCGGATGAAAAGCTCGGAGTTTATGAAAAAGCTCGGGGCTTTATGAAAAAGCTCGGATGAAAAAGCTCGGAGCTTTTATGAAAAAGCTCGGGGCTTTTATGAAAAAGCTCGGATGAAAAAGCTCGGAGCTTTTATGAAAAAGCTCGGAGCATTATGCAAAAGCTCGGATGAAAAAGCTCGGGGCTTTTATGAAAAAGCTTGAATGAAAAAGCTCGGATGAAAAAGCTCGGAGCTTTTATGAAAAAGCTCGGGGCTTTTATGAAAAAGCTCGGATGAAAAAGCTCGGAGCTTTTATGAAAAAGCTCGGGGCTTTTATGAAAAAGCTCGGATGAAAAAGCTCGGAGCTTTTATGAAAAAGCTCGGGCTTTTATGAAAAAGCTCGGAGCTTTTATGAAAAGCTCGGATGAAAAAGCTCGGGGCTTTTATGCAAAAGCTCGGATGAAAAAGCTCGGGCTTTTATGAAAAAGCTGAATGAAAAAGCTCGGATGAAAAAGCTCGGAGCTTTTATGAAAAAGCTCGGGGCTTTTATGAAAAAGCTCGGATGAAAAAGCTCGGAGCTTTTATGAAAAAGCTCGGGGCTTTTATGAAAAAGCTCGGATGAAAAAGCTCGGAGCTTTTATGAAAAAGCTCGGGCATTATGCAAAAGCTCGGATGAAAAAGCTCGGGGCTTTTATGAAAAAGCTTGAATGAAAAAGCTCGGATGAAAAAGCTCGGAGCTTTTATGAAAAAGCTCGGGGCTTTTATGAAAAAGCTCGGATGAAAAAGCTCGGAGCTTTTATGAAAAAGCTCGGGGCTTTTATGAAAAAGCTCGGATGAAAAAGCTCGGAGCTTTTATGAAAAAGCTCGGAGCATTATGCAAAAGCTCGGATGAAAAAGCTCGGGGCTTTTATGAAAAAGCTTGAATGAAAAAGCTCGGATGAAAAAGCTCGGAGCTTTTATGAAAAAGCTCGGGGCTTTTATGAAAAAGCTCGGATGAAAAAGCTCGGAGCTTTTATGAAAAAGCTCGGGGCTTTTATGAAAAAGCTCGGATGAAAAAGCTCGGAGCTTTTATGAAAAAGCTCGGAGCATTATGCAAAAGCTCGGATGAAAAAGCTCGGGCTTTTATGAAAAAGCTTGAATGAAAAAGCTCGGATGAAAAAGCTCGGAGCTTTTATGAAAAGCTCGGGGCTTTTATGAAAAAGCTCGGATGAAAAAGCTCGGAGCTTTTATGAAAAAGCTCGGGGCTTTTATGAAAAAGCTCGGATGAAAAAGCTCGGAGCTTTTATGAAAAAGCTCGGGGCTTTTATGAAAAAGCTCGGAGGAAATATGAAAAAGCTCGGATGAAAAAGCTCGGGTTTATGAAAAAGCTCGGATGAAAAAGCTCGGGCTTTTATGAAAAAGCTTGAATGAAAAAGCTCGGATGAAAAAGCTCGGAGCTTTTATGAAAAAGCTCGGGGCTTTTATGAAAAAGCTCGGATGAAAAAGCTCGGAGCTTTTATGAAAAAGCTCGGGGCTTTTATGAAAAAGCTCGGATGAAAAAGCTCGGAGCTTTTATGAAAAAGCTCGGGCTTATGCAAAAGCTCGGATGAAAAAGCTCGGGGCTTTTATGAAAAAGCTTGAATGAAAAAGCTCGGATGAAAAAGCTCGGAGCTTTTATGAAAAAGCTCGGGGCTTTTATGAAAAAGCTCGGATGAAAAAGCTCGGAGCTTTTATGAAAAAGCTCGGGGCTTTTATGAAAAAGCTCGGATGAAAAAGCTCGGAGCTTTTATGAAAAAGCTGGAGCATTATGCAAAAGCTCGGATGAAAAAGCTCGGGCTTTTATGAAAAAGCTTGAATGAAAAAGCTCGGATGAAAAAGCTCGGAGCTTTTATGAAAAAGCTCGGGGCTTTTATGAAAAAGCTCGGATGAAAAAGCTCGGAGCTTTTATGAAAAAGCTCGGGGCTTTTATGAAAAAGCTCGGATGAAAAGCTCGGAGCTTTTATGAAAAAGCTCGGGGCTTTTATGAAAAAGCTCGGAGCTTTTATGAAAACGCTCGGATGAAAAAGCGGGGCTTTTATGCAAAAGCTCGGATGAAAAAGCTCGGGGCTTTTATGAAAAAGCTTGAATGAAAAAGCTCGGATGAAAAAGCTCGGAGCTTTTATGAAAAAGCTCGGGGCTTTTATGAAAAAGCTCGGATGAAAAAGCTCGGAGCTTTTATGAAAAAGCGGGGCTTTTATGAAAAAGCTCGGATGAAAAAGCTCGGGCTTTTATGAAAAAGCTCGGGCATTATGCAAAAGCTCGGATGAAAAAGCTCGGGGCTTTTATGAAAAAGCTTGAATGAAAAAGCTCGGATGAAAAAGCTCGGAGCTTTTATGAAAAAGCTCGGGGCTTTTATGAAAAAGCTCGGATGAAAAAGCTCGGAGCTTTTATGAAAAAGCTCGGGGCTTTTATGAAAAAGCTCGGATGAAAAAGCTCGGAGCTTTTATGAAAAAGCTCGGAGCATTATGCAAAAGCTCGGATGAAAAAGCTCGGGGCTTTTATGAAAAAGCTTGAATGAAAAAGCTCGGATGAAAAAGCTCGGAGCTTTTATGAAAAAGCTCGGGGCTTTTATGAAAAAGCTCGGATGAAAAAGCTCGGAGCTTTTATGAAAAAGCTCGGGGCTTTTATGAAAAAGCTCGGATGAAAAAGCTCGGAGCTTTTATGAAAAAGCTCGGAGCATTATGCAAAAGCTCGGATGAAAAAGCTCGGGGCTTTTATGAAAAAGCTTGAATGAAAAAGCTCGGATGAAAAAGCTCGGAGCTTTTATGAAAAAGCTCGGGGCTTTTATGAAAAAGCTCGGATGAAAAAGCTCGGAGCTTTTATGAAAAAGCTCGGGGCTTTTATGAAAAAGCTCGGATGAAAAAGCTCGGAGCTTTTATGAAAAAGCTCGGGGCTTTTATGAAAAAGCTCGGAGCTTTTATGAAAAAGCTCGGATGAAAAAGCTCGGGCTTTATGCAAAAGCTCGGATGAAAAAGCTCGGGGCTTTTATGAAAAAGCTTGAATGAAAAAGCTCGGATGAAAAAGCTCGGAGCTTTTATGAAAAAGCTCGGGGCTTTTATGAAAAAGCTCGGATGAAAAAGCTCGGAGCTTTTATGAAAAAGCTCGGGGCTTTTATGAAAAAGCTCGGATGAAAAAGCTCGGAGCTTTTATGAAAAAGCTCGGAGCATTATGCAAAAGCTCGGATGAAAAAGCTCGGGGCTTTTATGAAAAAGCTTGAATGAAAAAGCTCGGATGAAAAAGCTCGGAGCTTTTATGAAAAAGCTCGGGGCTTTTATGAAAAAGCTCGGATGAAAAAGCTCGGAGCTTTTATGAAAAAGCTCGGGGCTTTTATGAAAAAGCTCGGATGAAAAAGCTCGGAGCTTTTATGAAAAAGCTCGGAGCATTATGCAAAAGCTCGGATGAAAAAGCTCGGGGCTTTTATGAAAAAGCTTGAATGAAAAAGCTCGGATGAAAAAGCTCGGAGCTTTTATGAAAAAGCTCGGGGCTTTTATGAAAAAGCTCGGATGAAAAAGCTCGGAGCTTTTATGAAAAAGCTCGGGGCTTTTATGAAAAAGCTCGGATGAAAAAGCTCGGAGCTTTTATGAAAAAGCTCGGAGCATTATGCAAAAGCTCGGATGAAAAAAGGGGCTTTTATGAAAAAGCTTGAATGAAAAGCTCGGATGAAAAAGCTCGGGCTTTTATGAAAAAGCTCGGGGCTTTTATGAAAAAGCTCGGATGAAAAAGCTCGGAGCTTTTATGAAAAAGCTCGGGGCTTTTATGAAAAAGCTCGGATGAAAAAGCTCGGAGCTTTTATGAAAAAGCTCGGGGCTTTTATGAAAAAGCTCGGGATGAAAAGCTCGTATGAAAAAGCGGGTTATGCAAAAGCTCGGATGAAAAAGCTCGGGGCTTTTATGAAAAAGCTTGAATGAAAAAGCTCGGATGAAAAAGCTCGGAGCTTTTATGAAAAAGCTCGGGGCTTTTATGAAAAAGCTCGGATGAAAAAGCTCGGAGCTTTTATGAAAAAGCTCGGGGCTTTTATGAAAAAGCTCGGATGAAAAAGCTCGGAGCTTTTATGAAAAAGCTCGGAGCATTATGCAAAAGCTCGGATGAAAAAGCTCGGGCTTTTATGAAAAAGCTTGAATGAAAAAGCTCGGATGAAAAAGCTCGGAGCTTTTATGAAAAAGCTCGGGGCTTTTATGAAAAAGCTCGGATGAAAAAGCTCGGAGCTTTTATGAAAAAGCTCGGGGCTTTTATGAAAAAGCTCGGATGAAAAAGCTCGGAGCTTTTATGAAAAAGCTCGGGCTTTTATGAAAAAGCTCGGGCTTTTATGAAAAGCTCGGATGAAAAAGCTCGGGCTTTATGAAAAAGCTCGGATGAAAAAGCTCGGGGCTTTTATGAAAAAGCTGAATGAAAAAGCTCGGATGAAAAAGCTCGGAGCTTTTATGAAAAAGCTCGGGGCTTTTATGAAAAAGCTCGGATGAAAAAGCTCGGAGCTTTTATGAAAAAGCTCGGGGCTTTTATGAAAAAGCTCGGATGAAAAAGCTCGGAGCTTTTATGAAAAAGCTCGGAGCTTATGCAAAAGCTCGGATGAAAAAGCTCGGGGCTTTTATGAAAAAGCTTGAATGAAAAAGCTCGGATGAAAAAGCTCGGAGCTTTTATGAAAAAGCTCGGGGCTTTTATGAAAAAGCTCGGATGAAAAAGCTCGGAGCTTTTATGAAAAAGCTCGGGGCTTTTATGAAAAAGCTCGGATGAAAAAGCTCGGAGCTTTTATGAAAAAGCTCGGAGCATTATGCAAAAGCTCGGATGAAAAAGCTCGGGGCTTTTATGAAAAAGCTTGAATGAAAAAGCTCGGATGAAAAAGCTCGGAGCTTTTATGAAAAAGCTCGGGGCTTTTATGAAAAAGCTCGGATGAAAAAGCTCGGAGCTTTTATGAAAAAGCTCGGGGCTTTTATGAAAAAGCTCGGATGAAAAAGCTCGGAGCTTTTATGAAAAAGCTCGGAGCATTATGCAAAAGCTCGGATGAAAAAGCTCGGGGCTTTTATGAAAAAGCTTGAATGAAAAGCTCGGATGAAAAAGCTCGGAGCTTTTATGAAAAAGCTGGGGCTTATGAAAAAGCTCGGATGAAAAAGCTCGGAGCTTTTATGAAAAAGCTCGGGGCTTTTATGAAAAAGCTCGGATGAAAAAGCTCGGAGCTTTTATGAAAAAGCTCGGGCTTTTATGAAAAAGCTCGGGATGAAAAAGCTCGGATGAAAAAGCTCGGGCTTTTATGAAAAAAGCTCGGATGAAAAAGCTCGGGGCTTTTATGAAAAAGCTGAATGAAAAAGCTCGGATGAAAAAGCTCGGAGCTTTTATGAAAAAGCTCGGGGCTTTTATGAAAAAGCTCGGATGAAAAAGCTCGGAGCTTTTATGAAAAAGCTCGGGGCTTTTATGAAAAAGCTCGGATGAAAAAGCTCGGAGCTTTATGAAAAAGCTGGGCTTTTATGCAAAAGCTCGGATGAAAAAGCTCGGGGCTTTTATGAAAAAGCTTGAATGAAAAGCTCGGATGAAAAAGCTCGGAGCTTTTATGAAAAAGCTCGGGTCTTTTATGAAAAAGCTCGGATGAAAAAGCTCGGAGCTTTTATGAAAAAGCTCGGGGCTTTTATGAAAAAGCTCGGATGAAAAAGCTCGGAGCTTTTATGAAAAAGCTCGGGCATTATGCAAAAGCTCGGATGAAAAAGCTCGGGGCTTTTATGAAAAAGCTTGAATGAAAAAGCTCGGATGAAAAAGCTCGGAGCTTTTATGAAAAAGCTCGGGGCTTTTATGAAAAAGCTCGGATGAAAAAGCTCGGAGCTTTTATGAAAAAGCTCGGGGTTTATGAAAAAGCTCGGATGAAAAGCTCGGAGGCTTTTATGAAAAAGCTCGGGGCTTTATGAAAAAGCTCGGAGATGAAAAGCTCGGATGAAAAAGCTCGGGGCTTTTATGAAAAAGCTCGGATGAAAAAGCTCGGGCTTTTATGAAAAAGCTTGAATGAAAAAGCTCGGATGAAAAAGCTCGGAGCTTTTATGAAAAAGCTCGGGGCTTTTATGAAAAAGCTCGGATGAAAAAGCTCGGAGCTTTTATGAAAAAGCTCGGGGCTTTTATGAAAAAGCTCGGATGAAAAAGCTCGGAGCTTTTATGAAAAAGCTCGGAGCATTATGAAAAAGCTCGGATGAAAAAGCTCGGGGCTTTTATGAAAAAGCTTGAATGAAAAAGCTCGGATGAAAAAGCTCGGAGCTTTTATGAAAAAGCTCGGGGCTTTTATGAAAAAGCTCGGATGAAAAAGCTCGGAGCTTTTATGAAAAAGCTCGGGGCTTTAATGAAAAGGCCCGAATGAAAAAGCTCGGGGCTTTTATGAAAAAGCTCGGAGCATTATGCAAAAGCTCGGATGAAAAAGCTCGGGGCTTTTATGAAAAAGCTTGAATGAAAAAGCTCGGATGAAAAGCTCGGAGCTTTTATGAAAAAGCTCGGGGCTTTTATGAAAAAGCTCGGATGAAAAAGCTCGGAGCTTTTATGAAAAAGCTCGGGGCTTTTATGAAAAAGCTCGGATGAAAAAGCTCGGAGCTTTTATGAAAAAGCTCGGAGCATTATGCAAAAGCTCGGATGAAAAAGCTCGGGGCTTTTATGAAAAAGCTTGAATGAAAAAGCTCGGATGAAAAAGCTCGGAGCTTTTATGAAAAAGCTCGGGGCTTTTATGAAAAAGCTCGGATGAAAAAGCTCGGAGCTTTTATGAAAAAGCTCGGGGCTTTTATGAAAAAGCTCGGATGAAAAAGCTCGGAGCTTTTATGAAAAAGCTCGGGGCTTTTATGAAAAAGGAGCTTATGAAAAAGCTCGGATGAAAAAGCTCGGGCTTTTATGAAAAAGCTCGGATGAAAAAGCTCGGGGCGGCTTTATGAAAAAGCTTGAATGAAAAAGCTCGGATGAAAAAGCTCGGAGCTTTTATGAAAAAGCTCGGGCTTTTATGAAAAAGCTCGGATGAAAAAGCTCGGAGCTTTTATGAAAAAGCTCGGGGCTTTTATGAAAAAGCTCGGATGAAAAAGCTCGGAGCTTTTATGAAAAAGCTCGGGGCTTTATGCAAAAGCTCGGATGAAAAAGCTCGGGGCTTTTATGAAAAAGCTTGAATGAAAAAGCTCGGATGAAAAAGCTCGGAGCTTTTATGAAAAAGCTCGGGGCTTTTATGAAAAAGCTCGGATGAAAAAGCTCGGAGCTTTTATGAAAAAGCTCGGGGCTTTTATGAAAAAGCTCGGATGAAAAAGCTCGGAGCTTTTATGAAAAAGCTCGGGGCTTTATGAAAAGCTCGGATGAAAAAGCTCGGGCTTTATGAAAAAGCTCGCTTATGAAAAAGCTCGGATGAAAAAGCTCGGGGCTTTTATGAAAAAGCTTGATGAAAAAGCTCGGATGAAAAAGCTCGGAGCTTTTATGAAAAAGCTCGGGGCTTTTATGAAAAAGCTCGGATGAAAAAGCTCGGAGCTTTTATGAAAAAGCTCGGGGTTTTATGAAAAAGCTGGATGAAAAGCTCGGAGTTATGAAAAAGCTCGGAGCATTATGCAAAAGCTCGGATGAAAAGCTCGGGGCTTTTATGAAAAAGCTTGAATGAAAAAGCTCGGATGAAAAAGCTCGGAGCTTTTATTTATGAAAAAGCTCGGGGCTTTATGAAAAAGCTCGGATGAAAAAGCTCGGAGCTTTTATGAAAAAGCTCGGGGCTTTTATGAAAAAGCTCGGATGAAAAAGCTCGGAGCTTTATGAAAAAGCTCGGAGCATTATGCAAAAGCTCGGATGAAAAAGCTCGGGGCTTTTATGAAAAAGCTTGAATGAAAAAGCTCGGATGAAAAAGCTCGGAGCTTTTATGAAAAGCTCGGGGCTTTTATGAAAAAGCTCGGATGAAAAAGCTCGGAGCTTTTATGAAAAAGCTCGGGGCTTTTATGAAAAAGCTCGGATGAAAAAGCTCGGAGCTTTTATGAAAAAGCTCGGAGCATTATGCAAAAGCTCGGATGAAAAAGCTCGGGGCTTTATAAAAAGCTTGAATGAAAAAGCTCGGATGAAAAAGCTCGGAGCTTTTATGAAAAAGCTCGGGGCTTTTATGAAAAGCTCGGATGAAAAAGCGGAGCTTTTATGAAAAAGCGCGGGGCTTTATGAAAAAGCTCGGATGAAAAAGCTCGGAGTTATGAAAAAGCTCGGGCTTATGAAAAAGCTCGGAGCTTTATGAAAAAGCTTGGGATGAAAAAGCTCGGGGCATTATGCAAAAGCTCGGATGAAAAAGCTCGGGCTTTTATGAAAAAGCTGGAATGAAAAAGCTCGGATGAAAAAGCTCGGAGCTTTTATGAAAAAGCTCGGGGCTTTATGAAAAAGCCGGATGAAAAAGCTCGGAGCTTTATGAAAAAGCTCGGGGCAGTGATTCGGAGCTTTATGAAAAAGCTCGGATGAAAAAGCTCGGGGCTTTTATGAAAAAGCTCGGGCTTTTATGCAAAAGCTCGGATGAAAAAGCTCGGGGCTTTATGAAAAACGTGAATGAAAAGCTCGGATGAAAAAGCTCGGAGCTTTTATGAAAAAGCTCGGGGCTTTTATGAAAAAGCTCGGATGAAAAAGCTCGGAGCTTTTATGAAAAAGCTCGGGGCTTTTATGAAAAAGCTCGGATGAAAAAGCTCGGAGCTTTTATGAAAAAGCTCGGAGCATTATGCAAAAGCTCGGATGAAAAAGCTCGGGGCTTTTATGAAAAAGCTTGAATGAAAAAGCTCGGATGAAAAAGCTCGGAGCTTTTATGAAAAAGCTCGGGGCTTTTATGAAAAAGCTCGGATGAAAAAGCTCGGAGCTTTTATGAAAAAGCTCGGGGCTTTTATGAAAAAGCTCGGATGAAAAAGCTCGGAGCTTTTATGAAAAAGCTCGGGCATTATGCAAAAGCTCGGATGAAAAAGCTCGGGGCTTTTATGAAAAAGCTTGAATGAAAAAGCTCGGATGAAAAAGCTCGGAGCTTTTATGAAAAAGCTCGGGGCTTTTATGAAAAAGCTCGGATGAAAAAGCTCGGAGCTTTTATGAAAAAGCTCGGGGCTTTTATGAAAAAGCTCGGATGAAAAAGCTCGGAGCTTTTATGAAAAAGCTCGGGCTTTTATGAAAAAGCTCGGAGCTGAAAAGCTCGGATGAAAAAGCTCGGGGCTTTTATGAAAAAGCTCGGATGAAAAGCTCGGGCTTTTATGAAAAAGCTTATGAAAAAGCTCGGATGAAAAAGCTCGGAGCTTTTATGAAAAAGCTCGGGGCTTTTATGAAAAAGCTCGGATGAAAAAGCTCGGAGCTTTTATGAAAAAGCTCGGGGCTTTTATGAAAAGCTCGGATGAAAAAGCTCGGAGCTTTTATGAAAAAGCTCGGAGCATTATGCAAAAGCTCGGATGAAAAAGCTCGGGGCTTTTATGAAAAAGCTTGAATGAAAAAGCTCGGATGAAAAAGCTCGGAGCTTTTATGAAAAAGCTCGGGGCTTTTATGAAAAAGCTCGGATGAAAAAGCTCGGAGCTTTTATGAAAAAGCTCGGGGCTTTTATGAAAAAGCTCGGATGAAAAGCTCGGAGCTTTATGAAAAAGCTCGGAGCATTATGCAAAAGCTCGGATGAAAAAGCTCGGGGCTTTTATGAAAAAGCTTGAATGAAAAAGCTCGGATGAAAAAGCTCGGAGCTTTTATGAAAAAGCTCGGGGCTTTTATGAAAAAGCTCGGATGAAAAAGCTCGGAGCTTTTATGAAAAAGCTCGGGGCTTTTATGAAAAAGCTCGGATGAAAAAGCTCGGAGCTTTTATGAAAAAGCTCGGAGCATTATGCAAAAGCTCGGATGAAAAAGCTCGGGGCTTTTATGAAAAAGCTTGAATGAAAAAGCTCGGATGAAAAAGCTCGGAGCTTTTATGAAAAAGCTCGGGGCTTTTATGAAAAAGCTCGGATGAAAAAGCTCGGAGCTTTTATGAAAAAGCTCGGGGCTTTTATGAAAAAGCTCGGATGAAAAAGCTCGGAGCTTTTATGAAAAAGCTCGGGTTTATGAAAAAGCTCGGAGCTTTGAAAACGCTCGGATGAAAAAGCTCGGGGCTTTTATGAAAAAGCTCGGATGAAAAAGCTCGGGGCTTTTATGAAAAAGCTTGAATGAAAAAGCTCGGATGAAAAAGCTCGGAGCTTTTATGAAAAAGCTCGGGGCTTTTATGAAAAAGCTCGGATGAAAAAGCTCGGAGCTTTTATGAAAAAGCTCGGGGCTTTTATGAAAAAGCTCGGATGAAAAAGCTCGGAGCTTTTATGAAAAAGCTCGGAGCATTATGAAAAAGCTCGGATGAAAAAGCTCGGGGCTTTTATGAAAAAGCTTGAATGAAAAAGCTCGGATGAAAAAGCTCGGAGCTTTTATGAAAAAGCTCGGGGCTTTTATGAAAAAGCTCGGATGAAAAAGCTCGGAGCTTTTATGAAAAAGCTCGGGGCTTTTATGAAAAAGCTCGGATGAAAAAGCTCGGAGCTTTTATGAAAAAGCTCGGAGCATTATGCAAAAGCTCGGATGAAAAAGCTCGGGGCTTTTATGAAAAAGCTTGAATGAAAAAGCTCGGATGAAAAAGCTCGGAGCTTTTATGAAAAAGCTCGGGGCTTTTATGAAAAAGCTCGGATGAAAAAGCTCGGAGCTTTTATGAAAAAGCTCGGGGCTTTTATGAAAAAGCTCGGATGAAAAAGCTCGGAGCTTTTATGAAAAAGCTCGGGCATTATGCAAAAGCTCGGATGAAAAAGCTCGGGGCTTTTATGAAAAAGCTTGAAAAAAGCTCGGATGAAAAAGCTCGGAGCTTTTATGAAAAAGCTCGGGGCTTTTATGAAAAAGCTCGGATGAAAAAGCTCGGAGCTTTTATGAAAAAGCTCGGGGCTTTTATGAAAAAGCTCGGATGAAAAAGCTCGGAGCTTTTATGAAAAAGCTCGGGCTTTTATGAAAAAGCTCGGAGCTTTTATGAAAAGCTCGGATGAAAAAGCTGCTTATGCAAAAGCTCGGATGAAAAAGCTCGGGGCTTTTATGAAAAAGCTTGAATGAAAAAGCTCGGATGAAAAAGCTCGGAGCTTTTATGAAAAAGCTCGGGGCTTTTATGAAAAAGCTCGGATGAAAAAGCTCGGAGCTTTTATGAAAAAGCTCGGGGCTTTTATGAAAAAGCTCGGATGAAAAAGCTCGGAGCTTTTATGAAAAAGCTCGGGCATTATGCAAAAGCTCGGATGAAAAAGCTCGGGGCTTTTATGAAAAAGCTTGAATGAAAAAGCTCGGATGAAAAAGCTCGGAGCTTTTATGAAAAAGCTCGGGGCTTTTATGAAAAAGCTCGGATGAAAAAGCTCGGAGCTTTTATGAAAAAGCTCGGGGCTTTTATGAAAAAGCTCGGATGAAAAAGCTCGGAGCTTTTATGAAAAAGCTCGGAGCATTATGCAAAAGCTCGGATGAAAAAGCTCGGGGCTTTTATGAAAAAGCTTGAATGAAAAAGCTCGGATGAAAAAGCTCGGAGCTTTTATGAAAAAGCTCGGGGCTTTTATGAAAAAGCTCGGATGAAAAAGCTCGGAGCTTTTATGAAAAAGCTCGGGGCTTTTATGAAAAAGCTCGGATGAAAAAGCTCGGAGCTTTTATGAAAAAGCTCGGGGATTATGCAAAAGCTCGGATGAAAAAGCTCGGGCTTTATGAAAAAGCTCGCTTATGAAAAAGCTCGGATGAAAAAGCTCGGGCTTTTATGAAAAAGCTGAATGAAAAAGCTCGGATGAAAAAGCTCGGAGCTTTTATGAAAAAGCTCGGGGCTTTTATGAAAAAGCTCGGATGAAAAAGCTCGGAGCTTTTATGAAAAAGCTCGGGGCTTTTATGAAAAAGCTCGGATGAAAAAGCTCGGAGCTTTTATGAAAAAGCTCGGGCTTATGAAAAGCTCGGATGAAAAAGCTCGGGGCTTTTATGAAAAAGCTTGAATGAAAAAGCTCGGATGAAAAAGCTCGGAGCTTTTATGAAAAAGCTCGGGGCTTTTATGAAAAAGCTCGGATGAAAAAGCTCGGAGCTTTTATGAAAAAGCTCGGGGCTTTTATGAAAAAGCTCGGATGAAAAAGCTCGGAGCTTTTATGAAAAAGCTCGGAGCATTATGCAAAAGCTCGGATGAAAAAGCTCGGGGCTTTTATGAAAAAGCTTGAATGAAAAAGCTCGGATGAAAAAGCTCGGAGCTTTTATGAAAAAGCTCGGGGCTTTTATGAAAAAGCTCGGATGAAAAAGCTCGGAGCTTTTATGAAAAAGCTCGGGGCTTTTATGAAAAAGCTCGGATGAAAAAGCTCGGAGCTTTTATGAAAAAGCTCGGAGCATTATGCAAAAGCTCGGATGAAAAAGCTCGGGGCTTTTATGAAAAAGCTTGAATGAAAAGCTCGGATGAAAAAGCTCGGAGCTTTTATGAAAAAGCTCGGGGCTTTTATGAAAAAGCTCGGATGAAAAAGCTCGGAGCTTTTATGAAAAAGCTCGGGGCTTTTATGAAAAGGCTCGGATGAAAAAGCTCGGAGCTTTTATGAAAAAGCTCGGGCTTTTATGAAAAAGCTCGGAGCTTTTATGAAAAAGCTCGGATGAAAAAGCTCGGGCTTATGAAAAAGCTCGGATGAAAAAGCTCGGGGCTTTTATGAAAAAGCTTGAATGAAAAAGCTCGGATGAAAAAGCTCGGAGCTTTTATGAAAAAGCTCGGGGCTTTTATGAAAAAGCTCGGATGAAAAAGCTCGGAGCTTTTATGAAAAAGCTCGGGGCTTTTATGAAAAAGCTCGGATGAAAAAGCTCGGAGCTTTTATGAAAAAGCTCGGAGCATTATGCAAAAGCTCGGATGAAAAAGCTCGGGGCTTTTATGAAAAAGCTTGAATGAAAAAGCTCGGATGAAAAAGCTCGGAGCTTTTATGAAAAAGCTCGGGGCTTTTATGAAAAAGCTCGGATGAAAAAGCTCGGAGCTTTTATGAAAAAGCTCGGGGCTTTTATGAAAAAGCTCGGATGAAAAAGCTCGGAGCTTTTATGAAAAAGCTCGGAGCATTATGCAAAAGCTCGGATGAAAAAGCTCGGGGCTTTTATGAAAAAGCTTGAATGAAAAAGCTCGGATGAAAAAGCTCGGAGCTTTTATGAAAAAGCTCGGGGCTTTTATGAAAAAGCTCGGATGAAAAAGCTCGGAGCTTTTATGAAAAAGCTCGGGGCTTTTATGAAAAAGCTCGGATGAAAAAGCTCGGAGCTTTTATGAAAAAGCTCGGAGCATTATGCAAAAGCTCGGATGAAAAAGCTCGGGGCTTTTATGAAAAAGCTTGAATGAAAAAGCTCGGATGAAAAAGCTCGGGCTTTTATGAAAAAGCTCGGGCTTTTATGAAAAAGCTCGGATGAAAAAGCTCGGAGCTTTTATGAAAAAGCTCGGGGCTTTTATGAAAAAGCTCGGATGAAAAAGCTCGGAGCTTTTATGAAAAAGCTCGGGGCTTTTATGAAAAAGCTCGGGCTTTATGAAAAGCTCGGATGAAAAAGCTCGGGCTTTTATGCAAAAGCTCGGATGAAAAGCTCGGGGCTTTTATGAAAAAGCTTGAATGAAAAAGCTCGGATGAAAAAGCTCGGAGCTTTATGAAAAAGCTCGGGGCTTTTATGAAAAAGCTCGGATGAAAAAGCTCGGAGCTTTTATGAAAAAGCTCGGGGTTTTATGAAAAAGCTCGGATGAAAAAGCTCGGAGCTTTTATGAAAAAGCTCGGAGCATTATGCAAAAGCTCGGATGAAAAAGCTCGGGGCTTTTATGAAAAAGCTTGAATGAAAAAGCTCGGATGAAAAGCTCGGAGCTTTATGAAAAAGCTCGGGGCTTTTATGAAAAAGCTCGGATGAAAAAGCTCGGAGCTTTTATGAAAAGCTCGGGGCTTTTATGAAAAAGCTCGGATGAAAAAGCTCGGAGCTTTTATGAAAAAGCTCGGAGCATTATGCAAAAGCTCGGATGAAAAAGCTCGGGGCTTTTATGAAAAAGCTTGAATGAAAAAGCTCGGATGAAAAAGCTCGGAGCTTTTATGAAAAAGCTCGGGGCTTTTATGAAAAAGCTCGGATGAAAAAGCTCGGAGCTTTTATGAAAAAGCTCGGGGCTTTTATGAAAAAGCTCGGATGAAAAAGCTCGGAGCTTTTATGAAAAAGCTCGGGCTTTTATGAAAAAGCTCGGAGATGAAAAGCTCGGAGCTTTTATGAAAAAGCTCGGGTTATGAAAAAGCTCGGATGAAAAAGCTCGGGGCTTTTATGAAAAAGCTGTGAAAGCTCGGATGAAAAAGCTCGGAGCTTTTATGAAAAAGCTCGGAGCTTTTATGAAAAAGCTCGGGGCTTTTATGAAAAAGCTCGGATGAAAAAGCTCGGAGCTTTTATGAAAAAGCTCGGGGCTTTTATGAAAAAGCTCGGATGAAAAAGCTCGGAGCTTTTATGAAAAAGCTCGGAGATATGCAAAAGCTCGGATGAAAAAGCTCGGGGCTTTTATGAAAAAGCTTGAATGAAAAAGCTCGGATGAAAAAGCTCGGAGCTTTTATGAAAAAGCTCGGGGCTTTTATGAAAAAGCTCGGATGAAAAAGCTCGGAGCTTTTATGAAAAAGCTCGGGGCTTTTATGAAAAAGCTCGGATGAAAAAGCTCGGAGCTTTTATGAAAAAGCTCGGAGCATTATGCAAAAGCTCGGATGAAAAAGCTCGGGGCTTTTATGAAAAAGCTTGAATGAAAAAGCTCGGATGAAAAAGCTCGGAGCTTTTATGAAAAAGCTCGGGGCTTTTATGAAAAAGCTCGGATGAAAAAGCTCGGAGCTTTTATGAAAAAGCTCGGGGCTTTTATGAAAAAGCTCGGATGAAAAAGCTCGGAGCTTTTATGAAAAAGCTCGGAGCATTATGCAAAAGCTCGGATGAAAAAGCTCGGGGCTTTTATGAAAAAGCTTGAATGAAAAAGCTCGGATGAAAAAGCTCGGAGCTTTTATGAAAAAGCTCGGGGCTTTTATGAAAAAGCTCGGATGAAAAAGCTCGGAGCTTTTATGAAAAAGCTCGGGGCTTTTATGAAAAAGCTCGGATGAAAAAGCTCGGAGCTTTTATGAAAAAGCTCGGGGCTTTTATGAAAAAGCTCGGAGCTTTTATGAAAAAGCTCGGATGAAAAGCTCGGGTTATGAAAAGCTCGGATGAAAAAGCTCGGGGCTTTTATGAAAAAGCTTGAATGAAAAAGCTCGGATGAAAAAGCTCGGAGCTTTTATGAAAAAGCTCGGGGCTTTTATGAAAAAGCTCGGATGAAAAAGCTCGGAGCTTTTATGAAAAAGCTCGGGGCTTTTATGAAAAAGCTCGGATGAAAAAGCTCGGAGCTTTTATGAAAAAGCTCGGAGCATTATGCAAAAGCTCGGATGAAAAAGCTCGGGGCTTTTATGAAAAAGCTTGAATGAAAAAGCTCGGATGAAAAAGCTCGGAGCTTTTATGAAAAAGCTCGGGGCTTTTATGAAAAAGCTCGGATGAAAAAGCTCGGAGCTTTTATGAAAAAGCTCGGGGCTTTTATGAAAAAGCTCGGATGAAAAAGCTCGGAGCTTTTATGAAAAAGCTCGGAGCATTATGCAAAAGCTCGGATGAAAAAGCTCGGGGCTTTATGAAAAAGCTTGAATGAAAAAGCTCGGATGAAAAAGCTCGGAGCTTTTATGAAAAAGCTCGGGGCTTTTATGAAAAAGCTCGGATGAAAAAGCTCGGAGCTTTTATGAAAAAGCTCGGGGCTTTTATGAAAAAGCTCGGATGAAAAAGCTCGGAGCTTTTATGAAAAAGCTCGGAGCATTATGCAAAAGCTCGGATGAAAAAGCTCGGGGCTTTTATGAAAAAGCTTGAATGAAAAAGCTCGGATGAAAAAGCTCGGAGCTTTTATGAAAAAGCTCGGGGCTTTTATGAAAAAGCTCGGATGAAAAAGCTCGGAGCTTTTATGAAAAAGCTCGGGGCTTTTATGAAAAAGCTCGGATGAAAAAGCTCGGAGCTTTTATGAAAAAGCTCGCGGGCTTTTATGAAAAAGCTCGGGCATTATGAAAAGCTCGGATGAAAAAGCTCGGGGCTTTTATGAAAAAGCTCGGATGAAAAAGCTCGGGGCTTTTATGAAAAAGCTTGAATGAAAAAGCTCGGATGAAAAAGCTCGGAGCTTTTATGAAAAAGCTCGGGGCTTTTATGAAAAAGCTCGGATGAAAAAGCTCGGAGCTTTTATGAAAAAGCTCGGGGCTTTTATGAAAAAGCTCGGATGAAAAAGCTCGGAGCTTTTATGAAAAAGCGGAGCATTATGCAAAAGCTCGGATGAAAAAGCTCGGGGCTTTTATGAAAAAGCTTGAATGAAAAAGCTCGGATGAAAAAGCTCGGAGCTTTTATGAAAAAGCTCGGGGCTTTTATGAAAAAGCTCGGATGAAAAAGCTCGGAGCTTTTATGAAAAAGCTCGGGGCTTTTATGAAAAAGCTCGGATGAAAAAGCTCGGAGCTTTTATGAAAAAGCTCGGAGCATTATGCAAAAGCTCGGATGAAAAAGCTCGGGGCTTTTATGAAAAAGCTTGAATGAAAAAGCTCGGATGAAAAAGCTCGGAGCTTTTATGAAAAAGCTCGGGGCTTTTATGAAAAAGCTCGGATGAAAAAGCTCGGAGCTTTTATGAAAAAGCTCGGGGCTTTTATGAAAAAGCTCGGATGAAAAAGCTCGGAGCTTTTATGAAAAAGCTCGGAGCATTATGCAAAAGCTCGGATGAAAAAGCTCGGGGCTTTTATGAAAAGCTTGAATGAAAAAGCTCGGATGAAAAAGCTCGGAGCTTTTATGAAAAAGCTCGGGGCTTTTATGAAAAAGCTCGGATGAAAAAGCTCGGAGCTTTTATGAAAAAGCTCGGGGCTTTTATGAAAAAGCTCGGATGAAAAAGCTCGGAGCTTTTATGAAAAAGCTCGGGCTTTTATGAAAAAGCTCGGAGCTTTTATGAAAAGCTCGGATGAAAAAGCTGTTTATGAAAAAGCTCGGATGAAAAAGCTCGGGGCTTTTATGAAAAAGCTTGAATGAAAAAGCTCGGATGAAAAAGCTCGGAGCTTTTATGAAAAAGCTCGGGGCTTTTATGAAAAAGCTCGGATGAAAAAGCTCGGAGCTTTTATGAAAAAGCTCGGGGCTTTTATGAAAAAGCTCGGATGAAAAAGCTCGGAGCTTTTATGAAAAAGCTCGGGCATTATGCAAAAGCTCGGATGAAAAAGCTCGGGCTTTTATGAAAAAGCTTGAATGAAAAAGCTCGGATGAAAAAGCTCGGAGCTTTTATGAAAAAGCTCGGGGCTTTTATGAAAAAGCTCGGATGAAAAAGCTCGGAGCTTTTATGAAAAAGCTCGGGGCTTTTATGAAAAAGCTCGGATGAAAAAGCTCGGAGCTTTTATGAAAAAGCTCGGAGCATTATGCAAAAGCTCGGATGAAAAAGCTCGGGGCTTTTATGAAAAAGCTTGAATGAAAAAGCTCGGATGAAAAAGCTCGGAGCTTTTATGAAAAAGCTCGGGGCTTTTATGAAAAAGCTCGGATGAAAAAGCTCGGAGCTTTTATGAAAAAGCTCGGGGCTTTTATGAAAAAGCTCGGATGAAAAAGCTCGGAGCTTTTATGAAAAAGCTCGGAGCATTATGCAAAAGCTCGGATGAAAAAGCTCGGGGCTTTTATGAAAAAGCTTGAATGAAAAAGCTCGGATGAAAAAGCTCGGAGCTTTTATGAAAAAGCTCGGGGCTTTTATGAAAAAGCTCGGATGAAAAAGCTCGGAGCTTTTATGAAAAAGCTCGGGGCTTTTATGAAAAAGCTCGGAGCTTTTATGAAAAAGCTCGGATGAAAAAGCTCGGGCATTATGCAAAAGCTCGGATGAAAAAGCTCGGGGCTTTTATGAAAAAGCTTGAATGAAAAAGCTCGGATGAAAAAGCTCGGAGCTTTTATGAAAAAGCTCGGGGCTTTTATGAAAAAGCTCGGATGAAAAAGCTCGGAGCTTTTATGAAAAAGCTCGGGGCTTTTATGAAAAAGCTCGGATGAAAAAGCTCGGAGCTTTTATGAAAAAGCTCGGAGCATTATGCAAAAGCTCGGATGAAAAAGCTCGGGGCTTTTATGAAAAAGCTTGAATGAAAAAGCTCGGATGAAAAAGCTCGGAGCTTTTATGAAAAAGCTCGGGGCTTTTATGAAAAAGCTCGGATGAAAAAGCTCGGAGCTTTTATGAAAAAGCTCGGGGCTTTTATGAAAAAGCTCGGATGAAAAAGCTCGGAGCTTTTATGAAAAAGCTCGGAGCATTATGCAAAAGCTCGGATGAAAAAGCTCGGGCTTTTATGAAAAAGCTTGAATGAAAAAGCTCGGATGAAAAAGCTCGGAGCTTTTATGAAAAAGCTCGGGGCTTTTATGAAAAAGCTCGGATGAAAAAGCTCGGAGCTTTTATGAAAAAGCTCGGGGCTTTTATGAAAAAGCTCGGATGAAAAAGCTCGGAGCTTTTATGAAAAAGCTCGGGGCTTTTATGAAAAAGCTCGGATGAAAAGCTCGGAGCTTTTATGAAAAAGCTCGGGCTTATGAAAAGCTCGGATGAAAAAGCTCGGGCTTTTATGAAAAAGCTTGAATGAAAAAGCTCGGATGAAAAAGCTCGGAGCTTTTATGAAAAAGCTCGGGGCTTTTATGAAAAAGCTCGGATGAAAAAGCTCGGAGCTTTTATGAAAAAGCTCGGGGCTTTTATGAAAAAGCTCGGATGAAAAAGCTCGGAGCTTTTATGAAAAAGCTCGGGCATTATGCAAAAGCTCGGATGAAAAAGCTCGGGGCTTTTATGAAAAAGCTTGAATGAAAAAGCTCGGATGAAAAAGCTCGGAGCTTTTATGAAAAAGCTCGGGGCTTTTATGAAAAAGCTCGGATGAAAAAGCTCGGAGCTTTTATGAAAAAGCTCGGGGCTTTTATGAAAAAGCTCGGATGAAAAAGCTCGGAGCTTTTATGAAAAAGCTCGGAGCATTATGCAAAAGCTCGGATGAAAAAGCTCGGGGCTTTTATGAAAAAGCTTGAATGAAAAAGCTCGGATGAAAAAGCTCGGAGCTTTTATGAAAAAGCTCGGGGCTTTTATGAAAAAGCTCGGATGAAAAAGCTCGGAGCTTTTATGAAAAAGCTCGGGGCTTTTATGAAAAAGCTCGGATGAAAAAGCTCGGAGCTTTTATGAAAAAGCTCGGGTTATGAAAAAGCTCGGATGAAAAGCTCGGATGAAAAAGCTCGGGGCTTTTATGAAAAAGCTCGGATGAAAAAGCTCGGAGCTTTTATGAAAAAGCTTATGAAAAAGCTCGGATGAAAAAGCTCGGAGCTTTTATGAAAAAGCTCGGGGCTTTTATGAAAAAGCTCGGATGAAAAAGCTCGGAGCTTTTATGAAAAAGCTCGGGGCTTTTATGAAAAAGCTCGGATGAAAAAGCTCGGAGCTTTTATGAAAAAGCTCGGGCTTATGAAAAAGCTCGGATGAAAAAGCTCGGGCTTTTATGAAAAAGCTTGAATGAAAAAGCTCGGATGAAAAAGCTCGGAGCTTTTATGAAAAAGCTCGGGGCTTTTATGAAAAAGCTCGGATGAAAAAGCTCGGAGCTTTTATGAAAAAGCTCGGGGCTTTTATGAAAAAGCTCGGATGAAAAAGCTCGGAGCTTTTATGAAAAAGCTCGGGCATTATGCAAAAGCTCGGATGAAAAAGCTCGGGGCTTTTATGAAAAAGCTTGAATGAAAAAGCTCGGATGAAAAAGCTCGGAGCTTTTATGAAAAAGCTCGGGGCTTTTATGAAAAAGCTCGGATGAAAAAGCTCGGAGCTTTTATGAAAAAGCTCGGGGCTTTTATGAAAAAGCTCGGATGAAAAAGCTCGGAGCTTTTATGAAAAAGCTCGGAGCATTATGCAAAAGCTCGGATGAAAAAGCTCGGGGCTTTTATGAAAAAGCTTGAATGAAAAAGCTCGGATGAAAAAGCTCGGAGCTTTTATGAAAAAGCTCGGGGCTTTTATGAAAAAGCTCGGATGAAAAAGCTCGGAGCTTTTATGAAAAAGCTCGGGGCTTTTATGAAAAGCTCGGATGAAAAAGCTCGGGCTTTTATGAAAAAGCTCGGGCTTTTATGAAAAAGCTCGGAGCAATGAAGCTCGGATGAAAAAGCTCGGGGCTTTTATGAAAAAGCTCGGATGAAAAAGCTCGGAGCTTTTATGAAAAAGCTCGGGGCTTTTATGAAAAAGCTCGGATGAAAAAGCTCGGAGCTTTTATGAAAAAGCTCGGGGCTTTTATGAAAAAGCTCGGGCTTTTATGAAAAAGCTCGGATGAAAAAGCTCGGGGCTTTTATGAAAAAGCTCGGATGAAAAAGCTCGGGCTTTTATGAAAAAGCTTGAATGAAAAAGCTCGGATGAAAAAGCTCGGAGCTTTTATGAAAAAGCTCGGGGCTTTTATGAAAAAGCTCGGATGAAAAAGCTCGGAGCTTTTATGAAAAAGCTCGGGGCTTTTATGAAAAAGCTCGGATGAAAAAGCTCGGAGCTTTTATGAAAAAGCTCGGAGCATTATGCAAAAGCTCGGATGAAAAAGCTCGGGGCTTTTATGAAAAAGCTTGAATGAAAAAGCTCGGATGAAAAAGCTCGGAGCTTTTATGAAAAAGCTCGGGGCTTTTATGAAAAAGCTCGGATGAAAAAGCTCGGAGCTTTTATGAAAAAGCTCGGGGCTTTTATGAAAAAGCTCGGATGAAAAAGCTCGGAGCTTTTATGAAAAAGCTCGGGCTTTTATGAAAAAGCTCGGGATGAAAAGCTCGGATGAAAAAGCTCGGGGCTTTATGAAAAAGCTCGGATGAAAAAGCTCGGGCTTTTATGAAAAAGCTTATGAAAAAGCTCGGATGAAAAAGCTCGGAGCTTTTATGAAAAAGCGGGGCTTTTATGAAAAAGCTCGGATGAAAAAGCTCGGAGCTTTTATGAAAAAGCTCGGGGCTTTTATGAAAAAGCTCGGATGAAAAAGCTCGGAGCTTTTATGAAAAAGCTCGGGCTTATGAAAAAGCTCGGATGAAAAAGCTCGGGCTTTTATGAAAAAGCTTGAATGAAAAAGCTCGGATGAAAAAGCTCGGAGCTTTTATGAAAAAGCTCGGGGCTTTTATGAAAAAGCTCGGATGAAAAAGCTCGGAGCTTTTATGAAAAAGCTCGGGGCTTTTATGAAAAAGCTCGGATGAAAAAGCTCGGGCTTTTATGAAAAAGCTCGGAGCTTATGAAAAAGCTCGGATGAAAAAGCTCGGGCTTTTATGAAAAAGCTTGAATGAAAAAGCTCGGATGAAAAAGCTCGGAGCTTTTATGAAAAAGCTCGGGGCTTTTATGAAAAAGCTCGGATGAAAAAGCTCGGAGCTTTTATGAAAAAGCTCGGAGCATTATGCAAAAGCTCGGATGAAAAAGCTCGGGGCTTTTATGAAAAAGCTTGAATGAAAAAGCTCGGATGAAAAAGCTCGGAGCTTTTATGAAAAAGCTCGGGGCTTTTATGAAAAAGCTCGGATGAAAAAGCTCGGAGCTTTTATGAAAAAGCTCGGGGCTTTTATGAAAAAGCTCGGATGAAAAAGCTCGGAGCTTTTATGAAAAAGCTCGGGCTTTTATGAAAAAGCTCGGAGCTTTTATGAAAAGCTCGGATGAAAAAGCTCGGGGCTTTTATGAAAAAGCTCGGATGAAAAAGCTCGGGCTTTTATGAAAAAGCTTATGAAAAAGCTCGGATGAAAAAGCTCGGAGCTTTTATGAAAAAGCTCGGGGCTTTTATGAAAAAGCTCGGATGAAAAAGCTCGGAGCTTTTATGAAAAAGCTCGGGGCTTTTATGAAAAAGCTCGGATGAAAAAGCTCGGAGCTTTTATGAAAAAGCTCGGGCTTATGCAAAAGCTCGGATGAAAAAGCTCGGGGCTTTTATGAAAAAGCTTGAATGAAAAAGCTCGGATGAAAAAGCTCGGAGCTTTTATGAAAAAGCTCGGGGCTTTTATGAAAAAGCTCGGATGAAAAAGCTCGGAGCTTTTATGAAAAAGCTCGGGGCTTTTATGAAAAAGCTCGGATGAAAAAGCTCGGAGCTTTTATGAAAAAGCTCGGAGCATTATGCAAAAGCTCGGATGAAAAAGCTCGGGGCTTTTATGAAAAAGCTTGAATGAAAAAGCTCGGATGAAAAAGCTCGGAGCTTTTATGAAAAAGCTCGGGGCTTTTATGAAAAAGCTCGGATGAAAAAGCTCGGAGCTTTTATGAAAAAGCTCGGGGCTTTTATGAAAAAGCTCGGATGAAAAAGCTCGGAGCTTTTATGAAAAAGCTCGGAGCATTATGCAAAAGCTCGGATGAAAAAGCTCGGGGCTTTTATGAAAAAGCTTGAATGAAAAAGCTCGGATGAAAAAGCTCGGAGCTTTTATGAAAAAGCTCGGGGCTTTTATGAAAAAGCTCGGATGAAAAAGCTCGGAGCTTTTATGAAAAAGCTCGGGGCTTTTATGAAAAAGCTCGGATGAAAAAGCTCGGAGCTTTTATGAAAAAGCTCGGGGCTTTTATGAAAAAGCTCGGAGATGAAAAGCTCGGATGAAAAAGCTCGGGCTTATGAAAAAGCTCGGATGAAAAAGCTCGGGGCTTTTATGAAAAAGCTTGAATGAAAAAGCTCGGATGAAAAAGCTCGGAGCTTTTATGAAAAAGCTCGGGGCTTTTATGAAAAAGCTCGGATGAAAAAGCTCGGAGCTTTTATGAAAAAGCTCGGGGCTTTTATGAAAAAGCTCGGATGAAAAAGCTCGGAGCTTTTATGAAAAAGCTCGGGCATTATGCAAAAGCTCGGATGAAAAAGCTCGGGGCTTTTATGAAAAAGCTTGAATGAAAAAGCTCGGATGAAAAAGCTCGGAGCTTTTATGAAAAAGCTCGGGGCTTTTATGAAAAAGCTCGGATGAAAAAGCTCGGAGCTTTTATGAAAAAGCTCGGGGCTTTTATGAAAAAGCTCGGATGAAAAAGCTCGGAGCTTTTATGAAAAAGCTCGGAGCATTATGCAAAAGCTCGGATGAAAAAGCTCGGGGCTTTTATGAAAAAGCTTGAATGAAAAAGCTCGGATGAAAAAGCTCGGAGCTTTTATGAAAAAGCTCGGGGCTTTTATGAAAAAGCTCGGATGAAAAAGCTCGGAGCTTTTATGAAAAAGCTCGGGGCTTTTATGAAAAAGCTCGGATGAAAAAGCTCGGAGCTTTTATGAAAAAGCTCGGGGCTTTTATGAAAAAGCTCGGATGAAAAGCTCGGAGCTTTTATGAAAAAGCTCGGGCTTTATGCAAAAGCTCGGATGAAAAAGCTCGGGGCTTTTATGAAAAAGCTTGAATGAAAAAGCTCGGATGAAAAAGCTCGGAGCTTTTATGAAAAAGCTCGGGGCTTTTATGAAAAAGCTCGGATGAAAAAGCTCGGAGCTTTTATGAAAAAGCTCGGGGCTTTTATGAAAAAGCTCGGATGAAAAAGCTCGGAGCTTTTATGAAAAAGCTCGGAGCATTATGCAAAAGCTCGGATGAAAAAGCTCGGGGCTTTTATGAAAAAGCTTGAATGAAAAAGCTCGGATGAAAAAGCTCGGAGCTTTTATGAAAAAGCTCGGGGCTTTTATGAAAAAGCTCGGATGAAAAAGCTCGGAGCTTTTATGAAAAAGCTCGGGGCTTTTATGAAAAAGCTCGGATGAAAAAGCTCGGAGCTTTTATGAAAAAGCTCGGAGCATTATGCAAAAGCTCGGATGAAAAAGCTCGGGGCTTTTATGAAAAAGCTTGAATGAAAAAGCTCGGATGAAAAAGCTCGGAGCTTTTATGAAAAAGCTCGGGGCTTTTATGAAAAAGCTCGGATGAAAAAGCTCGGAGCTTTTATGAAAAAGCTCGGGGCTTTTATGAAAAAGCTCGGATGAAAAGCTCGGAGCTTTTATGAAAAAGCTCGGGCTTTTATGAAAAAGCTCGGAGCTTTATGAAAAGCTCGGATGAAAAAGCTCGGGGCTTTTATGAAAAGCTCGGATGAAAAAGCTCGGGGCTTTTATGAAAAAGCTTGAATGAAAAAGCTCGGATGAAAAAGCTCGGAGCTTTTATGAAAAAGCTCGGGGCTTTTATGAAAAAGCTCGGATGAAAAAGCTCGGAGCTTTTATGAAAAAGCTCGGGGCTTTTATGAAAAAGCTCGGATGAAAAAGCTCGGAGCTTTTATGAAAAAGCTCTCGGGCTTATGCAAAAGCTCGGATGAAAAAGCTCGGGCTTTTATGAAAAAGCTTGAATGAAAAAGCTCGGATGAAAAAGCTCGGAGCTTTTATGAAAAAGCTCGGGGCTTTTATGAAAAAGCTCGGATGAAAAAGCTCGGAGCTTTTATGAAAAAGCTCGGGGCTTTTATGAAAAAGCTCGGATGAAAAAGCTCGGAGCTTTTATGAAAAAGCTCGGAGCATTATGCAAAAGCTCGGATGAAAAAGCTCGGGGCTTTTATGAAAAAGCTTGAATGAAAAAGCTCGGATGAAAAAGCTCGGAGCTTTTATGAAAAAGCTCGGGGCTTTTATGAAAAAGCTCGGATGAAAAAGCTCGGAGCTTTTATGAAAAAGCTCGGGGCTTTTATGAAAAAGCTCGGATGAAAAAGCTCGGAGCTTTTATGAAAAAGCTCGGAGCATTATGCAAAAGCTCGGATGAAAAAGCTCGGGGCTTTTATGAAAAAGCTTGAATGAAAAAGCTCGGATGAAAAAGCTCGGAGCTTTTATGAAAAAGCTCGGGGCTTTTATGAAAAAGCTCGGATGAAAAAGCTCGGAGCTTTTATGAAAAAGCTCGGGGCTTTTATGAAAAAGCTCGGATGAAAAAGCTCGGAGCTTTTATGAAAAAGCTCGGGGCCTTTATGAAAAAGCTCGGAGCATTATGCAAAAGCTCGGATGAAAAAGCTCGGGGCTTTTATGAAAAAGCTCGGATGAAAAAGCTCGGAGCTTTTATGAAAAAGCTCGGGGCTTTTATGAAAAAGCTCGGATGAAAAAGCTCGGAGCTTTTATGAAAAAGCTCGGGGCTTTTATGAAAAAGCTCGGGATGAAAAGCTCGGATGAAAAAGCTCGGGCTTTTATGAAAAAGCTCGGATGAAAAAGCTCGGGGCTTTTATGAAAAAGCTTGAATGAAAAAGCTCGGATGAAAAAGCTCGGAGCTTTTATGAAAAAGCTCGGGGCTTTTATGAAAAAGCTCGGATGAAAAAGCTCGGAGCTTTTATGAAAAAGCTCGGGGCTTTTATGAAAAAGCTCGGATGAAAAAGCTCGGAGCTTTTATGAAAAAGCTCGGGCATTATGCAAAAGCTCGGATGAAAAAGCTCGGGGCTTTTATGAAAAAGCTTGAATGAAAAAGCTCGGATGAAAAAGCTCGGAGCTTTTATGAAAAAGCTCGGGGCTTTTATGAAAAAGCTCGGATGAAAAAGCTCGGAGCTTTTATGAAAAAGCTCGGGGCTTTTATGAAAAAGCTCGGATGAAAAAGCTCGGAGCTTTTATGAAAAAGCTCGGGCTTTTATGAAAAAGCTCGGAGCTTTTATGAAAAAGCTCGGATGAAAAAGCTCGGGGCTTATGAAAAAGCTCGGATGAAAAAGCTCGGGGCTTTTATGAAAAAGCTGAATGAAAAAGCTCGGATGAAAAAGCTCGGAGCTTTTATGAAAAAGCTCGGGGCTTTTATGAAAAAGCTCGGATGAAAAAGCTCGGAGCTTTTATGAAAAAGCTCGGGGCTTTTATGAAAAAGCTCGGATGAAAAAGCTCGGAGCTTTTATGAAAAAGCTCGGGCTTATGCAAAAGCTCGGATGAAAAAGCTCGGGGCTTTTATGAAAAAGCTTGAATGAAAAAGCTCGGATGAAAAAGCTCGGAGCTTTTATGAAAAAGCTCGGGGCTTTTATGAAAAAGCTCGGATGAAAAAGCTCGGAGCTTTTATGAAAAAGCTCGGGGCTTTTATGAAAAAGCTCGGATGAAAAAGCTCGGAGCTTTTATGAAAAAGCTCGGAGCATTATGCAAAAGCTCGGATGAAAAAGCTCGGGGCTTTTATGAAAAAGCTTGAATGAACAAGCTCGGATGAAAAAGCTCGGAGATTTTATGAAAAAGCTCGGGGCTTTTATGAAAAAGCTCGGATGAAAAAGCTCGGAGCTTTTATGAAAAAGCTCGGGGCTTTTATGAAAAAGCTCGGATGAAAAAGCTCGGAGCTTTTATGAAAAAGCTCGGAGATTATGCAAAAGCTCGGATGAAAAAGCTCGGGGCTTTTATGAAAAAGTGATGAAAAAGCTCGGATGAAAAAGCTCGGAGCTTTTATGAAAAAGCTCGGGGCTTTTATGAAAAAGCTCGGATGAAAAAGCTCGGAGCTTTTATGAAAAAGCTCGGGGCTTTTATGAAAAAGCTCGGATGAAAAAGCTCGGAGCTTTTATGAAAAAGCTCGGGGCTTTTATGAAAAAGCTCGGAGCTTTTGAAAAGCTGGATGAAAAAGCTCGGGTTATGAAAAGCTCGGATGAAAAAGCTCGGGGCTTTTATGAAAAAGCTTGAATGAAAAAGCTCGGATGAAAAAGCTCGGAGCTTTTATGAAAAAGCTCGGGGCTTTTATGAAAAAGCTCGGATGAAAAAGCTCGGAGCTTTTATGAAAAAGCTCGGGGCTTTTATGAAAAAGCTCGGATGAAAAAGCTCGGAGCTTTTATGAAAAAGCTCGGAGCATTATGCAAAAGCTCGGATGAAAAAGCTCGGGGCTTTTATGAAAAAGCTTGAATGAAAAAGCTCGGATGAAAAAGCTCGGAGCTTTTATGAAAAAGCTCGGGGCTTTTATGAAAAAGCTCGGATGAAAAGCTCGGAGCTTTTATGAAAAAGCTCGGGGCTTTTATGAAAAAGCTCGGATGAAAAAGCTCGGAGCTTTTATGAAAAAGCTCGGAGCATTATGCAAAAGCTCGGATGAAAAAGCTCGGGGCTTTTATGAAAAAGCTTGAATGAAAAAGCTCGGGATGAAAAAGCTCGGAGCTTTTATGAAAAAGCTCGGGGCTTTTATGAAAAAGCTCGGATGAAAAAGCTCGGAGCTTTTATGAAAAAGCTCGGGGCTTTTATGAAAAGCTCGGATGAAAAAGCTCGGAGCTTTTATGAAAAAGCTCGGGCTTTATGAAAAAGCTCGGAGCTTTTATGAAAAGCTCGGATGAAAAAGCTCGGGCTTTATGAAAAAAGCTCGGATGAAAAAGCTCGGGGCTTTTATGAAAGCTGAATGAAAAGCTCGGATGAAAAAGCTCGAGCTTTTATGAAAAGCTGGGGTTTTATGAAAAGCTCGGATGAAAAAGCTCGGAGCTTTTATGAAAAAGCTCGGGGCTTTTATGAAAAAGCTCGGATGAAAAAGCTCGGAGCTTTTATGAAAAAGCTCGGAGCATTATGCAAAAGCTCGGATGAAAAGCTCGGGCTTTTATGAAAAAGCTGAATGAAAAAGCTCGGATGAAAAGCTCGGAGTTTTATGAAAAGCTCGGGGCTTTTATGAAAAAGCTCGGATGAAAAAGCTCGGAGCTTTATGAAAAGCTCGGGCTTTTATAATGAAAAGCTCGGATGAAAAAGCTCGAGTTTTATGAAAAAGCTCGGAGCTTTATGCAAAAGCTCGGATGAAAAAGCTCGGGGCTTTTATGAAAGCTGAATGAAAAAGCTCGGATGAAAAAGCTCGGAGCTTTTATGGAAAAAGCTCGGGGCTTTTATGAAAAAGCTCGGATGAAAGCTCGGAGCTTTTATGAAAAAGCTCGGGGCTTTTATGAAAAAGCTCGGATGAAAAGCTCGGACTTTATGAAAAAGCTCGGAGCTATGAAAAGCTCGGATGAAAAAAGCTCGGGCTTTTATGAAAAAGCTGAATGAAAAGCTCGGATGAAAAAGCTCGGAGCTTTTATGAAAAAGCGGGGCTTTATGAAAAAGCTCGGATGAAAAAGCTCGGAGCTTTTATGAAAAAGCTCGGGGCTTTTATGAAAAAGCTCGGAGATGAAAAAGCTCGGAGCTTTTATGAAAAAGCTCGGGCTTTATGCAAAAGCTCGGATGAAAAAGCTCGGGGCTTTTATGAAAAGCTTGAATGAAAAAGCTCGGATGAAAAAGCTCGGAGCTTTTATGAAAAAGCTCGGGGCTTTTATGAAAAAGCTCGGATGAAAAAGCTCGGAGCTTTTATGAAAAAGCTCGGGGCTTTTATGAAAAAGCTCGGATGAAAAAGCTCGGAGCTTTTATGAAAAAGCTCGGGCATTATGCAAAAGCTCGGATGAAAAAGCTGGGCTTTTATGAAAAAGCTTGAATGAAAAAGCTCGGATGAAAAAGCTCGGAGCTTTTATGAAAAAGCTCGGGGCTTTTATGAAAAAGCTCGGATGAAAAAGCTCGGAGCTTTTATGAAAAAGCTCGGGGCTTTTATGAAAAAGCTCGGATGAAAAAGCTCGGAGCTTTTATGAAAAAGCTCGGAGCATTATGCAAAAGCTCGGATGAAAAAGCTCGGGGCTTTTATGAAAAAGCTTGAATGAAAAAGCTCGGATGAAAAAGCTCGGAGCTTTTATGAAAAAGCTCGGGGCTTTTATGAAAAAGCTCGGATGAAAAAGCTCGGAGCTTTTATGAAAAAGCTCGGGGCTTTTATGAAAAAGCTCGGATGAAAAAGCTCGGAGCTTTTATGAAAAAGCTCGGGGCTTTTATGAAAAAGCTCGGGATGAAAAGCTCGGAGCTTTTATGAAAAAGCTCGGGCTTTTATGAAAAAGCTCGGATGAAAAAGCTCGGGGCTTTTATGAAAAAGCTGAATGAAAAAGCTCGGATGAAAAAGCTCGGAGCTTTTATGAAAAAGCTCGGGGCTTTATGAAAAAGCTCGGATGAAAAAGCTCGGAGCTTTTATGAAAAAGCTCGGGGCTTTTATGAAAAAGCTCGGATGAAAAAGCTCGGAGCTTTTATGAAAAAGCTCGGGCTTATGCAAAAGCTCGGATGAAAAAGCTCGGGGCTTTTATGAAAAAGCTGAATGAAAAAGCTCGGATGAAAAAGCTCGGAGCTTTATGAAAAAGCTCGGGGCTTTTATGAAAAAGCTCGGATGAAAAAGCTCGGAGCTTTTATGAAAAAGCTCGGGGCTTTTATGAAAAAGCTCGGATGAAAAAGCTCGGAGCTTTTATGAAAAAGCTCGGGCTTATGAAAAAGCTCGGATGAAAAAGCTCGGGGCTTTTATGAAAAAGCTTGAATGAAAAAGCTCGGATGAAAAAGCTCGGAGCTTTTATGAAAAAGCTCGGGGCTTTTATGAAAAAGCTCGGATGAAAAAGCTCGGAGCTTTTATGAAAAAGCTCGGGGCTTTTATGAAAAAGCTCGGATGAAAAAGCTCGGAGCTTTTATGAAAAAGCTCGGGGCTTTATGAAAAAGCTCGGATGAAAAAGCTCGGAGCTTTTATGAAAAAGCTCGGGGCTTTTATGAAAAAGCTCGGATGAAAAAGCTCGGGGCTTTTATGAAAAAGCTTGAATGAAAAAGCTCGGATGAAAAAGCTCGGAGCTTTTATGAAAAAGCTCGGGGCTTTTATGAAAAAGCTCGGATGAAAAAGCTCGGAGCTTTTATGAAAAAGCTCGGGCTTTTATGAAAAAGCTCGGATGAAAAAGCTCGGAGCTTTTATGAAAAAGCTCGGAGCATTATGCAAAAGCTCGGATGAAAAAGCTCGGGGCTTTTATGAAAAAGCTTGAATGAAAAAGCTCGGATGAAAAAGCTCGGAGCTTTTATGAAAAAGCTCGGGGCTTTTATGAAAAAGCTCGGATGAAAAAGCTCGGAGCTTTTATGAAAAAGCTCGGGGCTTTTATGAAAAAGCTCGGATGAAAAAGCTCGGAGCTTTTATGAAAAAGCTCGGAGCATTATGCAAAAGCTCGGATGAAAAAGCTCGGGGCTTTTATGAAAAAGCTTGAATGAAAAAGCTCGGATGAAAAAGCTCGGAGCTTTTATGAAAAAGCTCGGGGCTTTTATGAAAAAGCTCGGATGAAAAAGCTCGGAGCTTTTATGAAAAAGCTCGGGGCTTTTATGAAAAAGCTCGGATGAAAAAGCTCGGAGCTTTTATGAAAAAGCTCGGAGCATTATGCAAAAGCTCGGATGAAAAAGCTCGGGGCTTTTATGAAAAAGCTTGAATGAAAAGCTCGGATGAAAAAGCTCGGAGCTTTTATGAAAAAGCTCGGGGCTTTTATGAAAAAGCTCGGATGAAAAAGCTCGGAGCTTTTATGAAAAAGCTCGGGCTTTTATGAAAAAGCTCGGATGAAAAAGCTCGGAGCTTTTATGAAAAAGCGGGGTTTATGAAAAAGCTCGGAGCATTATGAAAAGCTCGGATGAAAAAGCTCGGGGCTTTTATGAAAAAGCTCGGATGAAAAAGCTCGGAGCTTTTATGAAAAAGCTCGGGGCTTTTATGAAAAGCTCGGATGAAAAAGCTCGGAGCTTTTATGAAAAAGCTCGGGGCTTTTATGAAAAAGCTCGGAGCTTTTATGAAAAAGCTCGGATGAAAAAGCTCGGGCTTTTATGAAAAGCTCGGATGAAAAAGCTCGGGCTTTTATGAAAAAGCTTGAATGAAAAAGCTCGGATGAAAAAGCTCGGAGCTTTTATGAAAAAGCTCGGGGCTTTTATGAAAAAGCTCGGATGAAAAAGCTCGGAGCTTTTATGAAAAAGCTCGGGGCTTTTATGAAAAAGCTCGGATGAAAAAGCTCGGAGCTTTTATGAAAAAGCTCGGAGCATTATGCAAAAGCTCGGATGAAAAAGCTCGGGGCTTTTATGAAAAAGCTTGAATGAAAGCTCGGATGAAAAAGCTCGGAGCTTTTATGAAAAAGCTCGGGGCTTTTATGAAAAAGCTCGGATGAAAAAGCTCGGAGCTTTTATGAAAAAGCTCGGGGCTTTTATGAAAAAGCTCGGATGAAAAAGCTCGGAGCTGAAAAAGCTCTTTATGAAAAAGCGCGGAGCTTTATGAAAAGCTCGGATGAAAAAGCTCGGGGCTTTTATGAAAAAGCTCGGATGAAAAAGCTCGGGGCTTTATGAAAAAGCTTGAATGAAAAAGCTCGGATGAAAAAGCTCGGGCTTTTATGAAAAAGCTCGGGGCTTTATGAAAAAGCTCGGATGAAAAAGCTCGGAGCTTTTATGAAAAAGCTCGGGGCTTTTATGAAAAAGCTCGGATGAAAAAGCTCGGAGCTTTTATGAAAAAGCTCGGAGATTTGCAAAAGCTCGGATGAAAAGTCGGGCTTTTATGAAAAAGCTTGAATGAAAAAGCTCGGATGAAAAGCTCGGAGCTTTTATGAAAAGCTCGGGGCTTTTATGAAAAAGCTCGGATGAAAAAGCTCGGAGCTTTTATGAAAAGCTCGGGGCTTTATGAAAAAAGCTCGGATGAAAAAGCTCGGAGCTTTTATGAAAAAGCTCGGGCATTATGCAAAAGCTCGGATGAAAAAGCTCGGGGCTTTATGAAAAAGCTTGAATGAAAAAGCGGATGAAAAAGCTCGGAGCTTTTATGAAAAGCTAGGGCTTTTTGAAAAAGCTCGGATGAAAAAAGCTCGGAGCTTTTATGAAAAGCTCGGGGCTTTTATGAAAAAGCTCGGATGAAAAAGCTCGGAGCTTTTATGAAAAAGCTCGGAGCATTATGCAAAAGCTCGGATGAAAAAGCTCGGGGCTTTTATGAAAAAGCTTGAATGAAAAAGCTCGGATGAAAAAGCTCGGAGCTTTTATGAAAAAGCTCGGGGCTTTTATGAAAAAGCTCGGATGAAAAAGCTCGGAGCTTTTATGAAAAAGCTCGGGGCTTTTATGAAAAAGCTCGGATGAAAAAGCTCGGAGCTTTTATGAAAAAGCTCGGGGCTTTTATGAAAAAGCTCGGATGAAAAGCTCGGATGAAAAAGCTCGGGCTTATGAAAAAGCTCGGATGAAAAAGCTCGGGGCTTTTATGAAAAAGCTTGAATGAAAAAGCTCGGATGAAAAAGCTCGGAGCTTTTATGAAAAAGCTCGGGGCTTTTATGAAAAAGCTCGGATGAAAAAGCTCGGAGCTTTTATGAAAAAGCTCGGGGCTTTTATGAAAAAGCTCGGATGAAAAAGCTCGGAGCTTTTATGAAAAAGCTCGGGCATTATGCAAAAGCTCGGATGAAAAAGCTCGGGGCTTTTATGAAAAAGCTTGAATGAAAAAGCTCGGATGAAAAAGCTCGGAGCTTTTATGAAAAAGCTCGGGGCTTTTATGAAAAAGCTCGGATGAAAAAGCTCGGAGCTTTTATGAAAAAGCTCGGGGCTTTTATGAAAAAGCTCGGATGAAAAAGCTCGGAGCTTTTATGAAAAAGCTCGGGCATTATGCAAAAGCTCGGATGAAAAAGCTCGGGGCTTTTATGAAAAAGCTTGAATGAAAAAGCTCGGATGAAAAAGCTCGGAGCTTTTATGAAAAAGCTCGGGGCTTTTATGAAAAAGCTCGGATGAAAAAGCTCGGAGCTTTTATGAAAAAGCTCGGGGCTTTTATGAAAAAGCTCGGATGAAAAAGCTCGGAGCTTTTATGAAAAAGCTCGGGCTTTTATGAAAAAGCTCGGGATGAAAAGCTCGGATGAAAAAGCTCGGGGCTTTTATGAAAAAGCTCGGATGAAAAAGCTCGGGGCTTTTATGAAAAAGCTTGAATGAAAAAGCTCGGATGAAAAAGCTCGGAGCTTTTATGAAAAAGCTCGGGGCTTTTATGAAAAAGCTCGGATGAAAAAGCTCGGAGCATTTATGAAAAAAGCTCGGGGCTTTATGAAAGCTCGGATGAAAAAAGCTCGGGAGCTTTTATGAAAAAGCTCGGGCATTTAGAAAAGCTCGAGCTATGAAAATCTCCGGATGAAAAGCTTGAATGCAAAAAGCTCGGATGAAAAAGCTCGGGGCTTTTATGAAAAAGCTTGAATGAAAAAGCTCGGATGAAAAAGCTCGAGCTTTTATGAAAAAGCTCGGGGCTTTATGAAAAAGCTCGGATGAAAAAGCTCGGAGCTTTATGAAAAAGCTCGGGGCTTTTATGAAAAAAGCCTTCTGATGAAAAAGCTCGGAGCTTTTAGAAAAAGCTCGAGCATTATGCAAAAGCTCGGATGAAAAAGCTCGGGGCTTTTATGAAAAAAGCTTGAATGAAAAAGCTCGGATGAAAAAGCTCGAGCTTTTATGAAAAAGCTCGGGGCTTTTATGAAAAAGCTCGGATGAAAAAGCTCGGAGCTTTTATGAAAAACTCGTGGGCTTTATGAAAAAAGCTCGGATGAAAAAGCTCGGAGCTTTTATGAAAAAGCTCGGAGCATTATGCAAAAGCTCGGATGAAAAAGCTCGGGGCTTTTATGAAAAAGCTTGAATGAAAAAGCTCGGATGAAAAAGCTCGGAGCTTTTATGAAAAAGCTCGGGGCTTTTATGAAAAAGCTCGGATGAAAAAGCTCGGAGCTTTTATGAAAAAGCTCGGGGCTTTTATGAAAAAGCTCGGATGAAAAAGCTCGGAGCTTTTATGAAAAAGCTCGGGCATTATGAAAAAGCTCGGATGAAAAGCTCGGATGAAAAAGCTCGCTTATGAAAAAGCTCGGATGAAAAAGCTCGGGCTTTTATGAAAAAGCTTATGAAAAAGCTCGGATGAAAAAGCTCGGAGCTTTTATGAAAAAGCTCGGGGCTTTTATGAAAAAGCTCGGATGAAAAAGCTCGGAGCTTTTATGAAAAAGCTCGGGGCTTTTATGAAAAAGCTCGGATGAAAAAGCTCGGAGCTTTTATGAAAAAGCTCGGGCTTATGCAAAAGCTCGGATGAAAAAGCTCGGGGCTTTTATGAAAAAGCTGAATGAAAAAGCTCGGATGAAAAAGCTCGGAGCTTTTATGAAAAAGCTCGGGGCTTTTATGAAAAAGCTCGGATGAAAAAGCTCGGAGCTTTTATGAAAAAGCTCGGGGCTTTTATGAAAAAGCTCGGAGCTTTTATGAAAAGCTCGGATGAAAAAGCTCGGGCATTATGAAAAAGCTCGGATGAAAAAGCTCGGGGCTTTTATGAAAAAGCTGAATGAAAAAGCTCGGATGAAAAAGCTCGGAGCTTTTATGAAAAAGCTCGGGGCTTTTATGAAAAAGCTCGGATGAAAAAGCTCGGAGCTTTTATGAAAAAGCTCGGGGCTTTTATGAAAAAGCTCGGATGAAAAAGCTCGGAGTTTATGAAAAAGCTCGGAGCATTATGCAAAAGCTCGGATGAAAAAGCTCGGGGCTTTTATGAAAAAGCTTGAATGAAAAAGCTCGGATGAAAAAGCTCGGAGCTTTTATGAAAAAGCTCGGGGCTTTTATGAAAAAGCTCGGATGAAAAAGCTCGGAGCTTTTATGAAAAAGCTCGGGGCTTTTATGAAAAAGCTCGGATGAAAAAGCTCGGAGCTTTTATGAAAAAGCTCGGAGCATTATGCAAAAGCTCGGATGAAAAAGCTCGGGCTTTTATGAAAAAGCTTGAATGAAAAAGCTCGGATGAAAAAGCTCGGAGCTTTTATGAAAAAGCTCGGGGCTTTTATGAAAAAGCTCGGATGAAAAAGCTCGGAGCTTTTATGAAAAAGCTCGGGGCTTTTATGAAAAAGCTCGGATGAAAAAGCTCGGAGCTTTTATGAAAAAGCTCGGGCATTATGCAAAAGCTCGGATGAAAAAGCTCGGGGCTTTTATGAAAAAGCTTGAATGAAAAAGCTCGGATGAAAAAGCTCGGAGCTTTTATGAAAAAGCTCGGGGCTTTTATGAAAAAGCTCGGATGAAAAAGCTCGGAGCTTTTATGAAAAAGCTCGGGGCTTTTATGAAAAGCTCGGATGAAAAAGCTCGGAGCTTTTATGAAAAAGCTCGGGGCTTTATGAAAAAGCTCGGGATGAAAAAGCTCGGATGAAAAAGCTCGGGCTTTTATGAAAAGCTCGGATGAAAAAGCTCGGGGCTTTTATGAAAAAGCTTGAATGAAAAAGCTCGGATGAAAAAGCTCGGAGCTTTTATGAAAAAGCTCGGGGCTTTTATGAAAAAGCTCGGATGAAAAAGCTCGGAGCTTTTATGAAAAAGCTCGGGGCTTTTATGAAAAAGCTCGGATGAAAACCTCGGAGCTTTTATGAAAAAGCTCGGAGCATTATGCAAAAGCTCGGATGAAAAAGCTCGGGGCTTTTATGAAAAAGCTTGAATGAAAAAGCTCGGATGAAAAAGCTCGGAGCTTTTATGAAAAAGCTCGGGGCTTTTATGAAAAAGCTCGGATGAAAAAGCTCGGAGCTTTTATGAAAAAGCTCGGGGCTTTTATGAAAAAGCTCGGATGAAAAAGCTCGGAGCTTTTATGAAAAAGCTCGGAGCTTATGCAAAGCTCGGATGAAAAAGCTCGGGGCTTTTATGAAAAAGCTTGAATGAAAAAGCTCGGATGAAAAAGCTCGGAGCTTTTATGAAAAAGCTCGGGGCTTTTATGAAAAAGCTCGGATGAAAAAGCTCGGAGCTTTTATGAAAAAGCTCGGGGCTTTTATGAAAAAGCTCGGATGAAAAAGCTCGGAGCTTTTATGAAAAAGCTCGGAGCATTATGCAAAAGCTCGGATGAAAAAGCTCGGGGCTTTTATGAAAAAGCTTGAATGAAAAAGCTCGGATGAAAAAGCTCGGGCTTTTATGAAAAAGCTCGGGGCTTTTATGAAAAAGCTCGGATGAAAAAGCTCGGAGCTTTTATGAAAAAGCTCGGGGCTTTTATGAAAAAGCTCGGATGAAAAAGCTCGGAGCTTTTATGAAAAAGCTCGGGCTTTTATGAAAAAGCTCGGATGAAAAAGCTCGGATGAAAAAGCTCGGGCTTATGAAAAGCTCGGATGAAAAAGCTCGGGGCTTTTATGAAAAAGCTTGATGAAAAGCTCGGATGAAAAAGCTCGGAGCTTTTATGAAAAAGCTCGGGGCTTTTATGAAAAAGCTCGGATGAAAAAGCTCGGAGCTTTTATGAAAAAGCTCGGGGCTTTTATGAAAAAGCTCGGATGAAAAAGCTCGGAGCTTTTATGAAAAAGCTCGGGCATTATGCAAAAGCTCGGATGAAAAAGCTCGGGGCTTTTATGAAAAAGCTTGAATGAAAAAGCTCGGATGAAAAAGCTCGGAGCTTTTATGAAAAAGCTCGGGCTTTTATGAAAAAGCTCGGATGAAAAAGCTCGGAGCTTTTATGAAAAAGCTCGGGGCTTTTATGAAAAAGCTCGGATGAAAAGCTCGGAGCTTTTATGAAAAAGCTCGGGCTTTTATGAAAAAGCTCGGGCTTTTATGAAAAAGCTCGGATGAAAAAGCTCGGGCTTATGAAAAAGCTCGGATGAAAAAGCTCGGGTTATGAAAAAGCGTGAATGAAAAAGCTCGGATGAAAAAGCTCGGAGCTTTTATGAAAAAGCTCGGGGCTTTATGGAAAAAGCTCGGATGAAAAAGCTCGGAGCTTTTATGAAAAAGCTCGGGGTTTATGAAAAAGCTCGGATGAAAAAGCTCGGAGCTTTTATGAAAAAGCTCGGGGCTTTTATGAAAAAGCTCGGATGAAAAGCTCGGAGCTTTTATGAAAAAGCTCGGAGCATTATGCAAAAGCTCGGATGAAAAAGCTCGGGGCTTTTATGAAAAAGCTGAATGAAAAAGCTCGGATGAAAAAGCTCGGAGCTTTTATGAAAAAGCTCGGGGCTTTTATGAAAAAGCTCGGATGAAAAAGCTCGGAGCTTTTATGAAAAAGCTCGGGCTTTTATGAAAAAGCTCGGATGAAAAAGCTCGGAGCTTTATGAAAAAGCTCGGGGCTTTTATGAAAAAGCTCGGGGCTTTTATGAAAAAGCTCGGAGCTTTTATGAAACGCAATCGGGATGAAAAAGCTCGGGGCTTTTATGCAAAAGCTCGGATGAAAAAGCTCGGGGCTTTTATGAAAAAGCTTGAATGAAAAAGCTCGGATGAAAAAAGCTCGGAGCTTTATGAAAAAGCTCGGGGCTTTTATGAAAAGCTCGGATGAAAAAGCGTGAGGTGGTGGCTTTTTGTTGATGAAAAAAGCTCGGGGCTTTTATGAAAAAGCCTCGCATGAAAAAGCTCGGAGCTTTTATGAAAAAGCTCGGAGCACCTTATGCAAAGCTCGGATGAAAAAGCTCGGGGCTTTTATGAAAAAGCTTGAATGAAAAAGCTCGGATGAAAAAGCTCGGAGCTTTTATGAAAAAGCTCGGGGCTTTTATGAAAAAGCTCGGATGAAAAAGCTCGGAGCTTTTATGAAAAAGCTCGGGCTTTTATGAAAAGCTCGGATGAAAAAGCTCGGAGCTTTTATGAAAAAGCTCGGAGCCTTATGCAAAAGCTCGGATGAAAAAAGCTCGGGGCTTTATGAAAAAGCTTGAATGAAAAAGCTCGGATGAAAAAGCTCGGAGCTTTTATGAAAAAGCTCGGGGCTTTTATGAAAAAGCTCGGATGAAAAGCTCGGAGCTTTTATGAAAAAGCTCGGGGCTTTTATGAAAAAGCTCGGATGAAAAAGCTCGGAGCTTTTATGAAAAAGCTCGGGCATTATGCAAAAGCTCGGATGAAAAAGCTCGGGGCTTTATGAAAAAGCTGAATGAAAAAGCTCGGATGAAAAAGCTCGGAGCTTTTATGAAAAAGTCGGGGCTTTATGAAAAAGCTCGGATGAAAAAGCTCGGAGCTTTTATGAAAAAGCTCGGGGCTTTTATGAAAAGCTCGGATGAAAAAGCTCGGAGCTTTTATGAAAAAGCTCGGGAGCTTTTATGAAAAGCTCGGATGAAAGCTCGGATGAAAAAGCTCGGGCTTTTATGAAAAAGCTCGGATGAAAAAGCTCGGGCTTTTATGAAAAAGCTTATGAAAAGCTCGGATGAAAAAGCTCGGAGCTTTTAATGAAAAAGCTCGGGTCTTTAATGAAGAAAGCTACGGATGAAAAAGCTCGGAGCGTTTAATGAAAAAGCTCGGGGCTTTTATGAAAAAGCTCGTAGGGAAAAAGCTTCGGAGCTTTTATGAAAAAGCTCGGTAGCATTATGCAAAACGCGGATGAAAAAGCTCGGGCCTTTTATGAAAAGCTTGACTGTAAAAAGCTCGGATGAAAAAGATCGGAGCTTTAATGAAAAAGCTCGGGGCTTTTATGCAAAAGCTCGGATGAAAAAGCTCGGAGCTTTATGAAAAAAGCTCGGGGCTTTTATGAAAAAAAGATCGGATGAACAGCCGGAGCTTTTATGAAAAAGCTCGGGGCTTTTTGAAAAAGCTCGGAGCTTTTATGAAAACGCTCGTGAAAAGCTCGGGGCATTTATGCAAAAGCCTCGGATGAAAAAAGCTCGGGGCTTTTATGAAAAAGCTTGAATGAAAAAGCTCGGATGAAAAGCTCGGAGCTTTATGAAAAAGCTCGGGGCTTTTATGAAAAAGCTCGATGAAAAAGCTCGGAGCTTTTATGAAAAAGCTCGGGGCTTTTATGAAAAAGCTCGGATGAAAAAGCTCGGAGCTTTTATGAAAAGCTCGGGGCTTTTATGAAAAAGCTCGGAGCTTTTATGAAAACCTCGATGAAAAAGCTCGGGCTTATGAAAAAGCTCGGATGAAAAAGCTCGGGCTTTTATGAAAAAGCTTGAATGAAAAAGCTCGGATGAAAAAGCTCGGAGCTTTTATGAAAAAGCTCGGGGCTTTTATGAAAAAGCTCGGATGAAAAAGCTCGGAGCTTTTATGAAAAAGCTCGGGGCTTTTATGAAAAAGCTCGGATGAAAAAGCTCGAGCTTTTATGAAAAAGCTCGGAGCATTATGCAAAAGCTCGATGAAAAAGCTCGGGCTTTTATGAAAAAGCTTGAATGAAAAGCTCGGATGAAAAAGCTCGGAGCTTTTATGAAAAAGCTCGGGCTTTTATGAAAAAGCTCGGATGAAAAAGCTCGGAGCTTTTATGAAAAGCTCGGGGCTTTTATGAAAAAGCTCGGATGAAAAGCTCGGAGCTTTTATGAAAAAGCTCGAGCATTATGCAAAAGCTCGGATGAAAAAGCTCGGGGCTTTTATGAAAAAGCTTGAATGAAAAAGCTCGGATGAAAAAGCTCGGAGCTTTTATGAAAAGCTCGGGCTTTTGAAAAAGCTCGGATGAAAAAGCTCGGAGCTTTTATGAAAAAGCTCGGGGCTTTTATGAAAAAGCTCGGATAAAAAGCTCGGAGCTTTTATGAAAAAGCTCGGGCTTTTATGAAAAAGCTCGGAGCTTTTATGAAAAACGCTCGGATGAAAAAGCTCGGGCTTTTATGAAAAAGCTCGGATGAAAAAGCTCGGCTTTTATGAAAAAGCTTGAATGAAAAAGCTCGGATGAAAAGCTCGGAGCTTTTATGAAAAAGCTCGGGGCTTTTATGAAAAAGCTCGATGAAAAAGCTCGGAGCTTTTATGAAAGCTCGGCTTTTATGAAAAGCTCGGATGAAAAAGCTCGAGCTTTTATGAAAAAGCTCGATTAAAAAGCTCGGATGAAAAGCTCGGAGCTTTTATGAAAAAGCTCGGGCTTTTATGAAAAGCTCGATGAAAAAGCTCGGAGCTTTTATGAAAAGCTCGGGGCTTTTATGAAAAAGCTCGGATGAAAAAGCTCGGAGCTTTTATGAAAAAGCTCGGGCTTATGCAAAAGCTCGGATGAAAAAGCTCGGGCTTTTATGAAAAAGCTTGAATGAAAAGCTCGGATGAAAAAGCTCGGAGCTTTTATGAAAAGCTCGGGCTTTTATGAAAAAGCTCGGATGAAAAGCTCGGAGCTTTTATGAAAAAGCTCGGGCTTTTATGAAAAAGCTCGGATGAAAAAGCTCGGAGCTTTTATGAAAAAGCTCGGGCTTTTATGAAAAAGCTCGGAGCTTATGAAAACTCGGATGAAAAAGCTCGGGCTTTTATGAAAAGCTCGGATGAAAAAGCTCGGGCTTTTATGAAAAAGCTTGAATGAAAAAGCTCGGATGAAAAAGCTCGGAGCTTTTATGAAAAAGCTCGGGGCTTTTATGAAAAAGCTCGGATGAAAAGCTCGGAGCTTTTATGAAAAAGCTCGGGGCTTTTATGAAAAAGCTCAGGAGCTTTTATGAAAAAGCTCGGGATGAAAAAGCTCGGAGCTTTTATGAAAACGCTCGGATGAAAAAGCGCGGGCTTTTATGCAAAAGCTCGGATGAAAAAGCTCGGGGCTTTTATGAAAAAGCTTGAATGAAAAAGCTCGGATGAAAAAAGCTCGGAGCTTTTATGAAAAAGCTCGGGGCTTTTATGAAAAAGCTCGGATGAAAAAGCTCGGAGCTTTTATGAAAAAGCTCGGGGCTTTTATGAAAAAGCTCGGATGAAAAAGCTCGAGCTTTTATGAAAAAGCTCGGAGCATTATGCAAAAGCTCGGATGAAAAGCTCGGGGCTTTTATGAAAAAGCTTGAATGAAAAAGCTCGGATGAAAAAGCTCGGAGCTTTTATGAAAAAGCTCGGGGCTTTTATGAAAAAGCTCGGATGAAAAAGCTCGGAGCTTTTATGAAAAAGCTCGGGGCTTTTATGAAAAAGCTCGGATGAAAAAGCTCGGAGCTTTTATGAAAAAGCTCGGAGCTTATGCAAAAGCTCGGATGAAAAGCTCGGGGCTTTTATGAAAAACGCTTGAATGAAAAAGCTCGGATGAAAAAGCTCGGAGCTTTTATGAAAAAGCTCGGGCTTTTATGAAAAAGCTCGGATGAAAAAGCTCGGAGCTTTTATGAAAAAGCTCGGGGCTTTTATGAAAAAGCTCGGATGAAAAAGCTCGGAGCTTTTATGAAAAAGCTCGGGGCTTTTATGAAAAAGCTCGAGCTTATGAAAAAGCTCGGAGCTTTTATGAAAAAGCTCGGGGCTTTTATGCAAAAGCTCGGATGAAAAAGCTCGGGGCTTTTATGAAAAAGCTTGAATGAAAAAGCTCGGATGAAAAAGCTCGGAGCTTTTATGAAAAAGCTCGGGGCTTTTATGAAAAAGCTCGGATGAAAAAGCTCGGAGCTTTTATGAAAAAGCTCGGGGCTTTTATGAAAAAGCTCGGATGAAAAAGCTCGAGCTTTTATGAAAAAGCTCGGAGCATTATGCAAAAGCTCGGATGAAAAGCTCGGGGCTTTTATGAAAAAGCTTGATGAAAAAGCCTCGGATGAAAAAGCTCGGAGCTTTTATGAAAAAGCTCGGGCTTTTATGAAAAAGCTCGGATGAAAAAGCTCGGAGCTTTTATGAAAAAGCTCGGGGCTTTTATGAAAAGCTCGGATGAAAAAGCTCGGAGCTTTTATGAAAAGCTCGGAGCATTATTGCAAAAGCTCGGATGAAAAAGCTCGGGGCTTTTATGAAAAAGCTTGAATGAAAAAGCTCGGATGAAAAAGCTCGGAGCTTTTATGAAAAGCTCGGGGCTTGTTATGAAAAAGCTCGGATGAAAAAGCTCGGAGCTTTATGAAAAAGCTCGTGGCTTATGAAAGCTCGGGCTTTTATGAAAAAGCTCGGGCTTTAGGAAAAGCTCGGAGCGTTTATGAAAACGCTCGGATGAAAAGCTCGGGGCTTTTATGCAAAAGCTCGGATGAAAAAGCTCGGGGCTTTATGAAAAAGCTTGAATGAAAAAGCTCGGATGAAAAAGCGGAGCTTTTATGAAAAAGCTCGGGGCTTTTATGAAAAAGCTCGGATGAAAAAGCTCGGAGCTTTTATGAAAAAGCTCGGGGCTTTATGAAAAGCTCGGATGAAAAGCTCGGAGCTTTTATGAAAAAGCTCGGAGCATTATGCAAAAGCTCGGATGAAAAAGCTCGGGGCTTTTATGAAAAAGCTTGAATGAAAAAGCTCGGATGAAAAAGCTCGGAGCTTTTATGAAAAAGCTCGGGGCTTTTATGAAAAAGCTCGGATGAAAAAGCTCGGAGCTTTTATGAAAAGCTCGGGGCTTTTATGAAAAAGCTCGGATGAAAAAGCTCGGAGCTTTTATGAAAAAGCTCGGAGCATTATGCAAAAGCTCGGATGAAAAAGCTCGGGGCTTTTATGAAAAAGCTTGAATGAAAAAGCTCGGATGAAAAAGCTCGGAGCTTTTATGAAAAAGCTCGGGGCTTTTATGAAAAGCTCGGATGAAAAAGCTCGGAGCTTTTATGAAAAAGCTCGGGGCTTTTATGAAAAAGCTCGGATGAAAAAGCTCGGAGCTTTTATGAAAAGCTCGGGGCATTTATGCAAAAGCTCGGAGCTATGAAAACGCTCGGTATGAAAAAGCTTGAATGAAAAAGCTCGGATGAAAAAGCTCGGGAGCTTTTATGAAAAAGCTCGGGGCTTTTATGAAAAAGCTCGGATGAAAAAGCTCGGAGCTTTTATGAAAAAGCTCGGGGCTTTTATGAAAAAGCTCGGATGAAAAGCTCGGAGCTTTTATGAAAAAGCTCGGGGCTTTTATGAAAAAGCTCGGAGCTTTTATGAAAACGCTCGGAGCTTTTATGAAAAAGCTCGGGGCTTTTATGAAAAAGCTCGGATGAAAAAGCTCGGGGCTTTTATGAAAAAGCTTGAATGAAAAAGCTCGGATGAAAAAGCTCGGAGCTTTTATGAAAAAGCTCGGGGCTTTTATGAAAAGCTCGGATGAAAAAGCTCGGAGCTTTATGAAAAAGCTCGGGGCTTTTATGAAAAAGCTCGGATGAAAAAGCTCGGAGCTTTTATGAAAAAGCTCGGAGCATTATGCAAAAGCTCGGATGAAAAAGCTCGGGGCTTTTATGAAAAAGCTTGAATGAAAAAGCTCGGATGAAAAAGCTCGGAGCTTTTATGAAAAAGCTCGGGGCTTTTATGAAAAAAGCTCGGATGAAAAAGCTCGGAGCTTTTATGAAAAAGCTCGGGGCTTTTATGAAAAAGCTCGGATGAAAAAGCTCGGAGCTTTTATGAAAAAGCTCGGAGCATTATGCAAAAGCTCGGATGAAAAAGCTCGGGGCTTTTATGAAAAGCTTGAATGAAAAAGCTCGGATGAAAAAGCTCGGAGCTTTTATGAAAAAGCTCGGGGCTTTTATGAAAAAGCTCGGATGAAAAAGCTCGGAGCTTTTATGAAAAAGCTCGGGGCTTTTATGAAAAAGCTCGGATGAAAAGCTCGGAGCTTTTATGAAAAAGCTCGGAGCATTATGCAAAAGCTCGGATGAAAAAGCTCGGGGCTTTATGAAAAAGCTTGAATGAAAAAGCTCGGATGAAAAAGCTCGGAGCTTTTATGAAAAAGCTCGGGGCTTTTATGAAAAAGCTCGGATGAAAAAGCTCGGAGCTTTTATGAAAAAGCTCGGGGCTTTTATGAAAAGCTCGGATGAAAAAGCTCGGAGCTTTATGAAAAAGCTCGGGGCTTTTATGAAAAAGCTCGGAGCTTTTGAAAACGCTCGGATGAAAAGCTCGGGCTTTATGCAAAAGCTCGGATGAAAAGCTCGGGGCTTTATGAAAAAGCTTGAATGAAAAAGCTCGGATGAAAAAGCTCGGAGCTTTTATGAAAAAGCTCGGGGCTTTTATGAAAAAGCTCGGATGAAAAAGCTCGGAGCTTTTATGAAAAAGCTCGGGGCTTTTATGAAAAAGCTCGGATGAAAAAGCTCGGAGCTTTTATGAAAAAGCTCGGAGCATTATGCAAAGCTCGATTGAAAAAGCTCGGGGCTTTTATGAAAAAGCTTGAATGAAAAGCTCGGATGAAAAGCTCGGGCTTTTATGAAAAAGCTCGGGGCTTTTATGAAAAAGCTCGGATGAAAAAGCTCGGAGCTTTTATGAAAAAGCTCGGGGCTTTTATGAAAAGCTCGGATGAAAAAGCTCGGAGCTTTTATGAAAAGCTCGGAGCATTTATGCAAAAGCTCGGATGAAAAAGCTCGGGGCTTTTATGAAAAGCTTGAATGAAAAGCTCGGATGAAAAAGCTCGGAGCTTTTATGAAAAGCCGGGGCTTTTATGCAAAAGCTCGGATGAAAAAGCTCGGAGCTTTTATGAAAAAGCTCGGGCTTTTATGAAAAAGCTCGGATGAAAAAGCTCGGAGCTTTTATGAAAAAGCTCGGGGCTTTTATGAAAAAGCTCGGAGCTTTTATGAAAACGCTCGGAGCTTTGAAAAAGCTCGGGGCTTTTATGCAAAAGCTCGGATGAAAAAGCTCGGGGTTTTATGAAAAAGCTTGAATGAAAAAGCTCGGATGAAAAAGCTCGGAGCTTTTATGAAAAGCTCGGGGCTTTTATGAAAAAGCTCGGATGAAAAGCTCGGAGCTTTTATGAAAAAGCTCGGGGCTTTTATGAAAAGCTCGGATGAAAAAGCTCGGAGCTTTTATGAAAAAGCTCGGGGCTTTTATGCAAAAGCTCGGTATGAAAAAGCTCGGCTGCAAAAGCTCGGATGAAAAGCTCGGGGCTTTTATGAAAAGCTTGAATGAAAAGCTCGGATGAAAAAGCTCGGAGCTTTTATGAAAAAGCTCGGGGCTTTTATGAAAAAGCTCCGGATGAAAAAGCTCGGAGCTTTTATGAAAAGCTCGGGGCTTTTATGAAAAAGCTCGGATGAAAAAGCTCGGAGCTTTTATGAAAAAGCTCGGAGCATTATGCAAAAGCTCGGATGAAAAAGCTCGGGGCTTTATGAAAAAGCTTGAATGAAAAAGCTCGGATGAAAAAGCTCGGAGCTTTTATGAAAAGGATGAAAAGCCGGGCTTTATGAAGGAGCAAGCTCGGATGAAAAAGCTCGGAGCTTTTATGAAAAAGCTCGGGGCTTTATGAAAAGCTGGATGAAAAAGCTCGAGCTTTATGAAAAAGCTCGGGGTTTTCATGAAAAAGCTCGGAGCTTTTATGAAACGCTCGTATGAAAAAGCTCGGGGCTTTATGCAAAAGCTCGGATGAAAAAGCTCGGGGCTTTTATGAAAAAGCTTGAATGAAAAAGCTCGGATGAAAAAGCTCGGAGCTTTTATGAAAAAGCTCGGGGCTTTTATGAAAAAGCTCGGATGAAAAAGCTCGGAGCTTTTATGAAAAAGCCGGGGCTTTTATGAAAAAGCCTCGGATGAAAAAGCTCGGAGCTTTTATGAAAAAGCTCGGAGCATTATGCAAAAGCTCGGATGAAAAAGCTCGGGGCTTTTATGAAAAAGCTTGAATGAAAAAGCTCGGATGAAAAGCTCGGAGCTTTTATGAAAAAGCTCGGGGCTTTTATGAAAAAGCTCGGATGAAAAAGCTCGGAGCTTTTATGAAAAGCTCGGGGCTTTTATGAAAAGCTCGGATGAAAACGCTCGGAGCTTTTATGAAAAAGCTCGGAGCATTATGCAAAAGCTCGGATGAAAAAGCTCGGGGCTTTTATGAAAAAGCTTGAATGACAAAAGCCTCGGATGAAAAAGCTCGGAGCTTTTATTGAAAAAGCTCGGGGCTTTTATGAAAAAGCTCGGATGAAAAGCTCGGAGCTTTTTATGAAAAAAGCTCGGGGCTTTTATGAAAAAGCTCGGATGAAAAAGCTCGGAGCTTTTATGAAAAAGCTCGGGGCTTTTATGAAAAAAGCTCGGAGCTTTTATGAAAACGCTCGGATGAAAAAGCTCGGGGCTTTTATGCAAAAAGCTCGGATGAAAAGCTCGGGGCTTTTATGAAAAGCTTGAATGAAAAAGCTCGGATGAAAAAGCTCGGAGCTTTTATGAAAAAGCTCGGGGCTTTTATGAAAAAGCTCGGATTGAAAAAGCTCGGAGCTTTTATGAAAAAGCTCGGGGCTTTTATGAAAAAGCTCGGATGAAAAAGCTCGGAGCTTTTATGAAAAAGCTCGGAGCATTATGCAAAAGCTCGGATGAAAAAGCTCGGGGCTTTTATGAAAAAGCTTGAATGAAAAGCTCGGATGAAAAAGCTCGGAGCTTTTATGAAAAGCTCGGGGCTTTTATGAAAAGCTCGGATGAAAAAGCTCGGAGCTTTTATGAAAAAGCTCGGGGCTTTTATGAAAAGCTCGGATGAAAAAGCTCGGAGCTTTTATGAAAAGCTCGGAGCATTATGCAAAAGCTAGGAAAAAGCTCGGAGCTTTTATGAAAACGCTCGGAATGAAAAGCTCGGGTTATGAAAAAGCTCGGAGCTATGAAAAAGCTCGGGGCTTTTATGAAAAGCCTTGAATGAAAAGCTCGGATGAAAAGCTCGGAGCTTTTATGAAAAAGCTCGGGGCTTTTATGAAAAAGCTCGGATGAAAAAGCTCGGAGCTTTTATGAAAAAGCTCGGGGCTTTATGAAAGCTCGGATGAAAAAGCTCGGAGCTTTTATGAAAAAGCTCGGTTATGCAAAAGCTCGGATGAAAAAGCTCGGGGCTTTATGAAAAAGCTTGAATGAAAAAGCTCGGATGAAAAAGCCGGAGCTTTTATGAAAAGCTCGGGGCTTTTATGAAAAAGCTCGGATGAAAAAGCTCGGAGCTTTTATGAAAAGCTCGGGGCTTTTATGAAAAAGCTCGGATGAAAAGCTCGGAGCTTTTATGAAAAAGCTCGGAGCATTATGCAAAAGCTCGGATGACAAAAGCTCGGGGCTTTTATGAAAAAGCTTGAATGAAAAAGCTCGGATGAAAAAGCTCGGAGCTTTTATGAAAAAGCTCGGGGCTTTTATGAAAAAGCTCGGATGAAAAAGCTCGGAGCTTTTATGAAAAAGCTCGGGGCTTTTATGAAAAAGCTCGGATGAAAAAGCTCGGAGCTTTTATGAAAAAGCTCGGGGCTTTTTATGAAAAAGCTCGGAGCTTTTATGAAAACGCTCGGATGAAAAAGCTCGGGGCTTTTATGAAAAAGCTCGGATGAAAAAGCTCGGGGCTTTTATGAAAAAGCTTGAATGAAAAAGCTCGGATGAAAAAGCTCGGAGCTTTTATGAAAAAGCTCGGGGCTTTATGAAAAAGCTCGGATGAAAAAGCTCGGAGCTTTTATGAAAAAGCTCGGGGCTTTTATGAAAAAGCTCGGATGAAAAAGCTCGGAGCTTTTATGAAAAAGCTCGGAGCATTATGCAAAAGCTCGGATGAAAAGCTCGGGGCTTTTATGAAAAAGCTTGAATGAAAAAGCTCGGATGAAAAAGCTCGGAGCTTTTATGAAAAAGCTCGGGGCTTTTATGAAAAAGCTCGGATGAAAAAGCTCGGAGCTTTTATGAAAAAGCTCGGGGCTTTTATGAAAAAGCTCGGATGAAAAAGCTCGGAGCTTTTATGAAAAAGCTCGGAGCATTATGCAAAAGCTCGGATGAAAAAGCTCGGGGCTTTTATGAAAAAGCTTGAATGAAAAAGCTCGGATGAAAAAGCTCGGAGCTTTTATGAAAAAGCTCGGGGCTTTTATGAAAAAGCTCGGATGAAAAAGCTCGGAGCTTTTATGAAAAAGCTCGGGGCTTTATGAAAAAGCTCGGATGAAAAAGCTCGGAGCTTTTATGAAAAAGCTCGGAGCATTATGCAAAAGCTCGGATGAAAAGCTCGGGCTTTTATGAAAAAGCTGAATGAAAAAGCTCGGATGAAAAAGCTCGGAGCTTTTATGAAAAAGCTCGGGGCTTTATGAAAAAGCTCGGATGAAAAAGCTCGGAGCTTTTATGAAAAAGCTCGGGGCTTTTATGAAAAAGCTCGGATGAAAAAGCTCGGAGCTTTTATGAAAAAGCTCGGGGCTTTTATGAAAAAGCTCGGAGCTTTTATGAAAACGCTCGGATGAAAAAGCTCGGGGCTTTTATGAAAAAGCTCGGATGAAAAAGCTCGGGGCTTTTATGAAAAAGCTTGAATGAAAAAGCTCGGATGAAAAAGCTCGGAGCTTTTATGAAAAGCTCGGGGCTTTTATGAAAAAGCTCGGATGAAAAAGCTCGGAGCTTTTATGAAAAAGCTCGGGGCTTTTATGAAAAAGCTCGGATGAAAAAGCTCGGAGCTTTTATGAAAAAGCTCGGAGCATTATGCAAAAGCTCGGATGAAAAAGCTCGGGGCTTTTATGAAAAAGCTTGAATGAAAAAGCTCGGATGAAAAAGCTCGGAGCTTTTATGAAAAAGCTCGGGGCTTTTATGAAAAAGCTCGGATGAAAAAGCTCGGAGCTTTTATGAAAAAGCTCGGGGCTTTTATGAAAAAGCTCGGATGAAAAAGCTCGGAGCTTTTATGAAAAGCTCGGAGCATTATGCAAAAGCTCGGATGAAAAAGCTCGGGGCTTTATGAAAAAGCTTGAATGAAAAAGCTCGGATGAAAAGCTCGGAGCTTTTATGAAAAGCTCGGGGCTTTTATGAAAAAGCTCGGATGAAAAAGCTCGGAGCTTTTATGAAAAAGCTCGGGGCTTTTATGAAAAAGCTCGGATGAAAAAGCTCGGAGCTTTTATGAAAAAGCTCGGGGCTTTTATGAAAAAGCTCGGAGCTTTTATGAAAACGCTCGGATGAAAAAGCTCGGGGCTTTTATGAAAAAGCTCGGATGAAAAAGCTCGGGGCTTTTATGAAAAAGCTTGAATGAAAAGCTCGGATGAAAAAGCTCGGAGCTTTTATGAAAAAGCTCGGGGCTTTTATGAAAAAGCTCGGATGAAAAAGCTCGGAGCTTTTATGAAAAAGCTCGGGGCTTTTATGAAAAAGCTCGGATGAAAAAGCTCGGAGCTTTTATGAAAAAGCTCGGAGCATTATGCAAAAGCTCGGATGAAAAAGCTCGGGGCTTTTATGAAAAGCTTGAATGAAAAAGCTCGGATGAAAAAGCTCGGAGCTTTTATGAAAAAGCTCGGGGCTTTTATGAAAAAGCTCGGATGAAAAAGCTCGGAGCTTTTATGAAAAAGCTCGGGGCTTTTATGAAAAAGCTCGGAGCATTATGCAAAAGCTCGGATGAAAAAGCTCGGGGCTTTTATGAAAAGCTTGAATGAAAAGCTCGGATGAAAAAGCTCGGAGCTTTTATGAAAAAGCTCGGGGCTTTTATGAAAAAGCTCGGATGAAAAAGCTCGGAGCTTTTATGAAAAGCTCGGGGCTTTTATGAAAAAGCTCGGATGAAAAAGCTCGGAGCTTTTATGAAAAAGCTCGGAGCATTATGCAAAAGGTCGGATGAAAAAGCTCGGGGCTTTTATGAAAAAGCTTGAATGAAAAAGCTCGGATGAAAAAGCTCGGAGCTTTTATGAAAAAGCTCGGGGCTTTTATGAAAAAGCTCGGATGAAAAATTTCGGAGCTTTTATGCAAAAGCTCGGGGCTTTTATGAAAAGCTCGGATGAAAAAGCTCGGAGCTTTTATGAAAAAGCTCGGGGCTTTTATGAAAAAGCTCGGAGCTTTTATGAAAACGCTCGGATGAAAAAGCTCGGGGCTTTATGAAAAAGCTCGGATGAAAAAGCTCGGGGCTTTTTATGAAAAAGCTGAATGAAAAAGCTCGGATGAAAAGCTCGGAGCTTTTATGAAAAGCGTCGGGGCTTTTATGAAAAAGCTCGGATGAAAAAGCTCGGAGCTTTATGAAAAAGCTCGGGGCTTTTATGAAAAAGCTCGGATGAAAAGCTCGGAGCTTTATGAAAAAGCTCGGAGCATTATGCAAAAGCTCGGATGAAAAAGCTCGGGGCTTTTATGAAAAAGCTTGAATGAAAAAGCTCGGATGAAAAAGCTCGGAGCTTTTATGAAAAAGCTCGGGGCTTTTATGAAAAAGCTCGGATGAAAAAGCTCGGAGCTTTTTATGAAAAGCTCGTGGCTTTTATGAAAAAGCTCGGATGAAAAGCTCGGAGCTTTATTAAAGCTCGGAGCATTATGCAAAGCTCGGATGAAAAAGCTCGGGGGCTTTATGAAAAAGCTTGAAGAAAAGCTCGGATGAAAAGCTCGGAGCTTTTATGAAAAGCTCGGGGCTTTTATGAAAAGCTCGGAAGCTTTAGAAAACGCTCGGATGAAAAAGCTCGGGGCTTTATGAAAAAGCTCGGATGAAAAGCTCGGGGCTTTTATGAAAAGCTTGAATGAAAGCTCGGATGAAAAAGCTCGGAGCTTTTATGAAAAAGCTCGGGGCTTTTATGAAAAGCTCGGATGAAAAAGCTCGGAGCTTTTATGAAAAAGCTCGGGGCTTTTATGAAAAAGCTCGGATGAAAACGCTCGGAGCTTTATGAAAAAGCTCGGAGCATTTATGCAAAAGCTCGGATGAAAAAGCTCGGGGCTTTTATGAAAACGCTTGAATGAAAAAGCTCGGATGAAAAAGCTCGGAGCTTTTATGAAAAAGCTCGGGGCTTTATGAAAAAGCTCGGATGAAAAAGCTCGGAGCTTTTATGAAAAAGCTCGGGGCTTTTATGAAAAAGCTCGGATGAAAAGCTCGGAGCTTTTATGAAAAAGCTCGGAGCATTATGCAAAAGCTCGGATGAAAAAGCTCGGGGCTTTTATGAAAAAGCTTGAATGAAAAAGCTCGGATGAAAAAGCTCGGAGCTTTTATGAAAAAGCTCGGGGCTTTTATGAAAAGCTCGGATGAAAAAGCTCGGAGCTTTTATGAAAAAGCTCGGGGCTTTTATGAAAAAGCTCGGATGAAAAGCTCGGAGCTTTTATGAAAAAGCTCGGAGCATTATGCAAAAGCTCGGATGAAAAGCTCGGGGCTTTTATGAAAAAGCTTGAATGAAAAGCTCGGATGAAAAGCTCGGAGCTTTTATGAAAAAGCTCGGGGCTTTTATGAAAAGCTCGGATGAAAAAGCTCGGAGCTTTTATGAAAAAGCTCGGGGCTTTTATGAAAAAGCTCGGATGAAAAGCTCGGAGCTTTTATGAAAAAGCTCGGAGCATTATGCAAAAGCTCGGATGAAAAAGCTCGGGCTTTTATGAAAAGCTTGAATGAAAAAGCTCGGATGAAAAGCTCGGAGCTTTTATGAAAAAGCTCGGGCTTTTATGAAAAGCTCGGATGAAAAAGCTCGGAGCTTTTATGAAAAAGCTCGGGGCTTTTATGAAAAAGCTCGGATGAAAAAGCTCGGAGCTTTTATGAAAAAGCTCGGGGCTTTTATGAAAAAGCTCGGAGCTTTTATGAAAACGCTCGGATGAAAAAGCTCGGGGCTTTTATGCAAAAGCTCGGATGAAAAAGCTCGGGCTTTTATGAAAAAGCTTGAATGAAAAGCTCGGATGAAAAAGCTCGGAGCTTTTATGAAAAAGCTCGGGGCTTTTATGAAAAAGCTCGGATGAAAAGCTCGGAGCTTTATGAAAAAGCTCGGGGCTTTTATGAAAAAGCTCGGATGAAAAGCTCGGAGCTTTATGAAAAAGCTCGGAGCATTATGCAAAGCTCGGATGAAAAAGCTCGGGGCTTTTATGAAAAAGCTTGAATGAAAAAGCTCGGATGAAAAAGCTCGGAGCTTTTATGAAAAAGCTCGGGGCTTTTATGAAAAAGCTCGGATGAAAAGCTCGGAGCTTTTATGAAAAAGCTCGGGGCTTTTATGAAAAAGCTCGGATGAAAAAGCTCGGAGCTTTTATGAAAAAGCTCGAGCATTATGCAAAAGCTCGGATGAAAAAGCTCGGGGCTTTTATGAAAAAGCTTGAATGAAAAAGCTCGGATGAAAAAGCTCGGAGCTTTTATGAAAAAGCTCGGGCTTTATGAAAAGCTCGGATGAAAAAGCTCGGAGCTTTTTATGAAAAAGCTCGGGGCTTTTATGAAAAAGCTCGGATGAAAAGCTCGGAGCTTTTATGAAAAGCTCGGAGCATATGCAAAAGCTCGGATGAAAAAGCTCGGGGCTTTTATGAAAAGCTTGAATGAAAAAGCTCGGATGAAAAGCTCGGAGCTTTTATGAAAAAGCTCGGGGCTTTTATGAAAAAGCTCGGATGAAAAAGCTCGGAGCTTTTATGAAAAAGCTCGGGGCTTTTATGAAAAAGCTCGGATGAAAAAGCTCGGAGCTTTTATGAAAAAGCTCGGGGCTTTTATGAAAAAGCTCGGAGCTTTTATGAAAACGCTCGGATGAAAAAGCTCGGGGCTTTTATGAAAAAGCTCGGATGAAAAAGCTCGGGGCTTTTATGAAAAAGCTTGAATGAAAAGCTCGGATGAAAAAGCTCGGAGCTTTTATGAAAAAGCTCGGGGCTTTTATGAAAAGCTCGGATGAAAAAGCTCGGAGCTTTTATGAAAAAGCTCGGGGCTTTTATGAAAAAGCTCGGATGAAAAAGCTCGGAGCTTTTATGAAAAAGCTCGGAGCATTATGCAAAAGCTCGGATGAAAAAGCTCGGGGCTTTATGAAAAAGCTTGAATGAAAAAGCTCGGATGAAAAAGCTCGGAGCTTTTATGAAAAGCTCGGGGCTTTTATGAAAAAGCTCGGATGAAAAAGCTCGGAGCTTTTATGAAAAAGCTCGGGGCTTTTATGAAAAAGCTCGGATGAAAAAGCTCGGAGCTTTTATGAAAAAGCTCGGAGCATTATGCAAAAGCTCGGATGAAAAAGCTCGGGGCCTTTTATGAAAAAGCTTGAATGAAAAAGCTCGGATGAAAAAGCTCGGAGCTTTTATGAAAAAGCTCGGGGCTTTTATGAAAAAAGCTCGGATGAAAAGCTCGGAGCTTTTATGAAAAAGCTCGGGGCTTTTTATGAAAAAGCTCGGATGAAAAAGCTCGGAGCTTTTATGAAAAAGCTCGGAGCATTATGCAAAAGCTCGGCATGAAAAAGCTCGGGCTTTTATGAAAAAGCTTGAATGAAAAAGCTCGGATGAAAAAGCTCGGAGCTTTTATGAAAAAGCTCGGGGCTTTTATGAAAAAGCTCGGATGAAAAAGCTCGGAGCTTTTATGAAAAAGCTCGGGGCTTTTATGAAAAAGCTCGGATGAAAAAGCTCGGAGCTTTTATGAAAAAGCTCGGGGCTTTTATGAAAAGCTCGGAGCTTTTATGAACAACGCTCGGATGAAAAAGCTCGGGCTTTTATGAAAAAGCTCGGATGAAAAAGCTCGGGGCTTTTATGAAAAAGCTTGAATGAAAAAGCTCGGATGAAAAAGCTCGGAGCTTTTATGAAAAAGCTCGGGGCTTTTATGAAAAGCTCGGATGAAAAAGCTCGGAGCTTTTATGAAAAAGCTCGGGGCTTTTATGAAAAAGCTCGGATGAAAAAGCTCGGAGCTTTTATGAAAAAGCTCGGAGCATTATGCAAAAGCTCGGATGAAAAAGCTCGGGGCTTTTATGAAAAAGCTTGAATGAAAAAGCTCGGATGAAAAAGCTCGGAGCTTTTATGAAAAAGCTCGGGGCTTTTATGAAAAAGCTCGGATGAAAAAGCTCGGAGCTTTTATGAAAAAGCTCGGGGCTTTTATGAAAAAGCTCGGATGAAAAAGCTCGGAGCTTTTATGAAAACGCTCGGAGCATTATGCAAAAGCTCGGATGAAAAAGCTCGGGGCTTTTATGAAAAAGCTTGAAGCTCGATGAAAAAGCTCGGATGAAAAAGCTCGGGCTTTAAGCTGAATGAAAAGCTCGGATGAAAAAGCTCGGAGCTTTTATGAAAAAGCTCGGGGCTTTTATGAAAAGCTCGGATGAAAAAGCTCGGAGCTTTTATGAAAAAGCTCGGGGCTTTTATGAAAAAGCTCGGATGAAAAGCTCGGAGCTTTTATGAAAAAGCTCGGAGCATTATGCAAAAGCTCGGATGAAAAAGCTCGGGGCTTTTATGAAAAAGCTTGAATGAAAAAGCTCGGATGAAAAAGCTCGGAGCTTTTATGAAAAAGCTCGGGGCTTTTATGAAAAAGCTCGGATGAAAAAGCTCGGAGCTTTTATGAAAAAGCTCGGGGCTTTTATGAAAAAGCTCGGAGCTTTTATGAAAAAGCTCGGGGCTTTTATGAAAAAGCTCGGAGCTTTTATGAAAACGCTCGGATGAAAAAGCTCGGGGCTTTTATGAAAGAGCTCGGATGAAAAAGCTCGGGGCTTTTATGAAAAAGCTTGAATGAAAAAGCTCGGATGAAAAAGCTCGGAGCTTTTATGAAAAAGCTCGGGGCTTTTATGAAAAAGCTCGGATGAAAAAGCTCGGAGCTTTTATGAAAAAGCTCGGGGCTTTTATGAAAAAGCTCGGATGAAAAAGCTCGGAGCTTTTATGAAAAAGCTCGGAGCATTATGCAAAAGCTCGGATGAAAAAGCTCGGGGCTTTTATGAAAAAGCTTGAATGAAAAAGCTCGGATGAAAAAGCTCGGAGCTTTTATGAAAAAGCTCGGGGCTTTTATGAAAAAGCTCGGATGAAAAAGCTCGGAGCTTTTATGAAAAAGCTCGGGGCTTTTATGAAAAAGCTCGGATGAAAAAGCTCGGAGCTTTTATGAAAAAGCTCGGAGCATTATGCAAAAGCTCGGATGAAAAAGCTCGGGGCTTTTATGAAAAGCTTGAATGAAAAAGCTCGGATGAAAAAGCTCGGAGCTTTTATGAAAAAGCTCGGGGCTTTTATGAAAAAGCTCGGATGAAAAAGCTCGGAGCTTTTATGAAAAAGCTCGGGGCTTTTATGAAAAAGCTCGGATGAAAAAGCTCGGAGCTTTTATGAAAAAGCTCGGAGCATTATGCAAAGCTCGGATGAAAAAGCTCGGGGCTTTTATGAAAAAGCTTGAATGAAAAAGCTCGGATGAAAAAGCTCGGAGCTTTTATGAAAAAGCTCGGGGCTTTTATGAAAAAGCTCGGATGAAAAAGCTCGGAGCTTTTATGAAAAAGCTCGGGGCTTTTATGAAAAAGCTCGGATGAAAAAGCTCGGAGCTTTTATGAAAAAGCTCGGGGCTTTTATGAAAAGCTCGGAGCTTTTATGAAAACGCTCGGATGAAAAAGCTCGGGGCTTTTATGAAAAAGCTCGGATGAAAAAGCTCGGGGCTTTTATGAAAAAGCTTGAATGAAAAAGCTCGGATGAAAAAGCTCGGAGCTTTTATGAAAAAGCTCGGGGCTTTTATGAAAAAGCTCGGATGAAAAAGCTCGGAGCTTTTATGAAAAAGCTCGGGGCTTTTATGAAAAAGCTCGGATGAAAAAGCTCGGAGCTTTTATGAAAAAGCTCGGAGCATTATGCAAAAGCTCGGATGAAAAAGCTCGGGGCTTTTATGAAAAAGCTTGAATGAAAAAGCTCGGATGAAAAAGCTCGGAGCTTTTATGAAAAGCTCGGGGCTTTTATGAAAAAGCTCGGATGAAAAAGCTCGGAGCTTTTATGAAAAAGCTCGGGGCTTTTATGAAAAAGCTCGGATGAAAAAGCTCGGAGCTTTTATGAAAAAGCTCGGAGCATTATGCAAAAGCTCGGATGAAAAAGCTCGGGGCTTTTATGAAAAAGCTTGAATGAAAAAGCTCGGATGAAAAAGCTCGGAGCTTTTATGAAAAAGCTCGGGGCTTTTATGAAAAAGCTCGGATGAAAAAGCTCGGAGCTTTTATGAAAAAGCTCGGGGCTTTTATGAAAAAGCTCGGATGAAAAAGCTCGGAGCTTTTATGAAAAAGCTCGGGGCTTTTATGAAAAAGCTCGGAGCTTTTATGAAAACGCTCGGATGAAAAAGCTCGGGGCTTTTATGAAAAAGCTCGGATGAAAAAGCTCGGGGCTTTTATGAAAAAGCTTGAATGAAAAGCTCGGATGAAAAAGCTCGGAGCTTTTATGAAAAAGCTCGGGGCTTTTATGAAAAAGCTCGGATGAAAAAGCTCGGAGCTTTTATGAAAAGCTCGGGGCTTTTATGAAAAAGCTCGGATGAAAAAGCTCGGAGCTTTTATGAAAAAGCTCGGAGCATTATGCAAAAGCTCGGATGAAAAAGCTCGGGGCTTTTATGAAAAAGCTTGAATGAAAAAGCTCGGATGAAAAAGCTCGGAGCTTTTATGAAAAAGCTCGGGGCTTTTATGAAAAAGCTCGGATGAAAAAGCTCGGAGCTTTTATGAAAAAGCTCGGGGCTTTTATGAAAAGCTCGGATGAAAAAGCTCGGAGCTTTTATGAAAAAGCTCGGAGCATTATGCAAAAGCTCGGATGAAAAAGCTCGGGGCTTTTATGAAAAAGCTTGAATGAAAAAGCTCGGATGAAAAAGCTCGGAGCTTTTATGAAAAAGCTCGGGGCTTTTATGAAAAAGCTCGGATGAAAAAGCTCGGAGCTTTTATGAAAAAGCTCGGGGCTTTTATGAAAAAGCTCGGATGAAAAAGCTCGGAGCTTTTATGAAAAAGCTCGGAGCATTATGCAAAAGCTCGGATGAAAAAGCTCGGGGCTTTTATGAAAAAGCTTGAATGAAAAAGCTCGGATGAAAAAGCTCGGAGCTTTTATGAAAAAGCTCGGGGCTTTTATGAAAAAGCTCGGATGAAAAAGCTCGGAGCTTTTATGAAAAAGCTCGGGGCTTTTATGAAAAAGCTCGGATGAAAAAGCTCGGAGCTTTTATGAAAAAGCTCGGGGCTTTTATGAAAAAGCTCGGAGCTTTTATGAAAACGCTCGGATGAAAAAGCTCGGGGCTTTTATAAAAAAGCTCGGATGAAAAAGCTCGGGGCTTTTATGAAAAAGCTTGAATGAAAAAGCTCGGATGAAAAGCTCGGAGCTTTTATGAAAAAGCTCGGGGCTTTTATGAAAAAGCTCGGATGAAAAAGCTCGGAGCTTTTATGAAAAAGCTCGGGGCTTTTATGAAAAAGCTCGGATGAAAAAGCTCGGAGCTTTTATGAAAAAGCTCGGAGCATTATGCAAAAGCTCGGATGAAAAAGCTCGGGGCTTTTATGAAAAAGCTTGAATGAAAAAGCTCGGATGAAAAAGCTCGGAGCTTTTATGAAAAAGCTCGGGGCTTTTATGAAAAAGCTCGGATGAAAAAGCTCGGAGCTTTTATGAAAAAGCTCGGGGCTTTTATGAAAAAGCTCGGATGAAAAAGCTCGGAGCTTTTATGAAAAAGCTCGGAGCATTATGCAAAAGCTCGGATGAAAAAGCTCGGGGCTTTTATGAAAAAGCTTGAATGAAAAAGCTCGGATGAAAAAGCTCGGAGCTTTTATGAAAAAGCTCGGGGCTTTTATGAAAAAGCTCGGATGAAAAAGCTCGGAGCTTTTATGAAAAAGCTCGGGGCTTTTATGAAAAAGCTCGGATGAAAAAGCTCGGAGCTTTTATGAAAAAGCTCGGAGCATTATGCAAAAGCTCGGATGAAAAAGCTCGGGGCTTTTATGAAAAAGCTTGAATGAAAAAGCTCGGATGAAAAAGCTCGGAGCTTTTATGAAAAAGCTCGGGGCTTTTATGAAAAAGCTCGGATGAAAAAGCTCGGAGCTTTTATGAAAAAGCTCGGGGCTTTTATGAAAAAGCTCGGATGAAAAAGCTCGGAGCTTTTATGAAAAAGCTCGGGGCTTTTATGAAAAAGCTCGGAGCTTTTATGAAAACGCTCGGATGAAAAAGCTCGGGGCTTTTATGAAAAAGCTCGGATGAAAAAGCTCGGGGCTTTTATGAAAAAGCTTGAATGAAAAAGCTCGGATGAAAAAGCTCGGAGCTTTTATGAAAAGCTCGGGGCTTTTATGAAAAAGCTCGGATGAAAAGCTCGGAGCTTTTATGAAAAAGCTCGGGGCTTTTATGAAAAAGCTCGGATGAAAAAGCTCGGAGCTTTTATGAAAAAGCTCGGAGCATTATGCAAAAGCTCGGATGAAAAAGCTCGGGGCTTTTATGAAAAAGCTTGAATGAAAAAGCTCGGATGAAAAAGCTCGGAGCTTTTATGAAAAAGCTCGGGGCTTTTATGAAAAAGCTCGGATGAAAAAGCTCGGAGCTTTTATGAAAAAGCTCGGGGCTTTTATGAAAAAGCTCGGATGAAAAAGCTCGGAGCTTTTATGAAAAAGCTCGGAGCATTATGCAAAAGCTCGGATGAAAAAGCTCGGGGCTTTTATGAAAAAGCTTGAATGAAAAAGCTCGGATGAAAAAGCTCGGAGCTTTTATGAAAAAGCTCGGGGCTTTTATGAAAAAGCTCGGATGAAAAAGCTCGGAGCTTTTATGAAAAGCTCGGGGCTTTTATGAAAAAGCTCGGATGAAAAAGCTCGGAGCTTTTATGAAAAAGCTCGGAGCATTATGCAAAAGCTCGGATGAAAAAGCTCGGGGCTTTTATGAAAAAGCTTGAATGAAAAAGCTCGGATGAAAAAGCTCGGAGCTTTTATGAAAAAGCTCGGGGCTTTTAAGAAAAAGCTCGGATGAAAAAGCTCGGAGCTTTTATGAAAAAGCTCGGGGCTTTTATGAAAAAGCTCGGATGAAAAAGCTCGGAGCTTTTATGAAAAAGCTCGGGGCTTTTATGAAAAAGCTCGGAGCTTTTATGAAAACGCTCGGATGAAAAAGCTCGGGGCTTTTATGAAAAAGCTCGGATGAAAAAGCTCGGGGCTTTTATGAAAAGCTTGAATGAAAAAGCTCGGATGAAAAAGCTCGGAGCTTTTATGAAAAAGCTCGGGGCTTTTATGAAAAAGCTCGGATGAAAAAGCTCGGAGCTTTTATGAAAAAGCTCGGGGCTTTTATGAAAAAGCTCGGATGAAAAAGCTCGGAGCTTTTATGAAAAAGCTCGGAGCATTATGCAAAAGCTCGGATGAAAAAGCTCGGGGCTTTTATGAAAAAGCTTGAATGAAAAAGCTCGGATGAAAAAGCTCGGAGCTTTTATGAAAAAGCTCGGGGCTTTTATGAAAAAGCTCGGATGAAAAAGCTCGGAGCTTTTATGAAAAAGCTCGGGGCTTTTATGAAAAAGCTCGGATGAAAAAGCTCGGAGCTTTTATGAAAAAGCTCGGAGCATTATGCAAAAGCTCGGATGAAAAAGCTCGGGGCTTTTATGAAAAAGCTTGAATGAAAAAGCTCGGATGAAAAAGCTCGGAGCTTTTATGAAAAAGCTCGGGGCTTTTATGAAAAAGCTCGGATGAAAAAGCTCGGAGCTTTTATGAAAAAGCTCGGGGCTTTTATGAAAAAGCTCGGATGAAAAAGCTCGGAGCTTTTATGAAAAAGCTCGGAGCATTATGCAAAAGCTCGGATGAAAAAGCTCGGGGCTTTTATGAAAAAGCTTGAATGAAAAAGCTCGGATGAAAAAGCTCGGAGCTTTTATGAAAAAGCTCGGGGCTTTTATGAAAAAGCTCGGATGAAAAAGCTCGGAGCTTTTATGAAAAAGCTCGGGGCTTTTATGAAAAAGCTCGGATGAAAAAGCTCGGAGCTTTTATGAAAAAGCTCGGGGCTTTTATGAAAAAGCTCGGAGCTTTTATGAAAACGCTCGGATGAAAAAGCTCGGGGCTTTTATGAAAAAGCTCGGATGAAAAAGCTCGGGGCTTTTATGAAAAAGCTTGAATGAAAAAGCTCGGATGAAAAAGCTCGGAGCTTTTATGAAAAAGCTCGGGGCTTTTATGAAAAAGCTCGGATGAAAAAGCTCGGAGCTTTTATGAAAAAGCTCGGGGCTTTTATGAAAAAGCTCGGATGAAAAAGCTCGGAGCTTTTATGAAAAAGCTCGGAGCATTATGCAAAAGCTCGGATGAAAAAGCTCGGGGCTTTTATGAAAAAGCTTGAATGAAAAAGCTCGGATGAAAAAGCTCGGAGCTTTTATGAAAAAGCTCGGGGCTTTTATGAAAAAGCTCGGATGAAAAAGCTCGGAGCTTTTATGAAAAAGCTCGGGGCTTTTATGAAAAAGCTCGGATGAAAAAGCTCGGAGCTTTTATGAAAAAGCTCGGGGCTTTTATGAAAAAGCTCGGAGCTTTTATGAAAACGCTCGGATGAAAAAGCTCGGGGCTTTTATGAAAAAGCTCGGATGAAAACGCTCGGAGCTTTTATGAAAACGCTCGGATGAAAAAGCTCGGAGCTTTTATGAAAAAGCTCGGAAAAAGCTCGGGCAGAACAATTCATGAAAAATCTCGAGCAGTTCATGAAAAAGCTCGGATGAAAAAGCTCGGAGCTTTTATGAAAAAGCTCGGATGAAAAAGCTCGGAGCTTTTATGAAAAAGCTCGGAAAAAGCTCGGGCAGAACAATTCATGAAAAATCTCGGGCAGTTCATGAAAAAGCTCGGAGCCTTATGCAAAAAGCTCGGGCAGGGCAATTTACGAAAAATCTCGGGCAGTTCATGAAAAAGCTCGGAGCTTTAATGAAAAAGCTCGGAGCTTTTATGAAAAAGCTCGGGCAGGGCAATTCATGAAAAAACTCGGGCAGTTTAAGAAAAAGCTCGGAAAAAGCTATGAAAAAGCTCGAAGACTTATTAAAAATGTTTGGAGATTCAAAATTGACAAAACTAATATCCTTGAAAAAAGCTCGGACAACAATTTAAAAGGCTCGGATAGTTTTACAAAAGGCTCAGACACAGTGTTAAAAGTCTTGGACCCAGATCTTCATCATCTTATACATAAATTTTACCAACTTAATTTTCAGACAAGTTTATTGTAGAGAGAGAGAGAGAGAGAGAGAGGAGTTACTGAGTTCATTGTTTGAAGCGTGGAGATAGAAGTACAAACAGAATAAAAAATTGATTATTTAAGGGCAATTTTGGTAGTTCACCATAATAGGTGCCTTTTAAACATAACTTATTAAAGCAGTGACGTTGGTGCAACACACCTCCAAAAAAGTGACATTTATCACCATTTCCTCTTTTTCAAATTTGGTAATGTTTGCATTTTTACTCTTTTTCATATAATGTCCCCTCAAAATAAATGTTTTTGGTACCGCCCCTATCTAGAGCGCATATTTATTGGCATGTATGAATAAATTTACCTCGATATACTGGGAAATGGGAATAGTTATTTGGATTAATCAGACACTGTTTTATATTGTCAAGTTATGACAGACACTTTATCTGCTCTGGGTTAGATTTAGAAAGGAAAAATAATTAACATATTGACAGGAAGTTTTTATTTAAAGACAAAATAAATCTTTCTTGAATTTAAGAGAATCCTACATGATGATTAATCTCAATTGGTCAGTCTGTAAAGTGCCAAGGGCGAATAGATATGAATTATGAAGCCAAAGGAAAAGTTTTGTAACAGTCATGATTATCCAAAGAGAAGATATAAGTAGTAGTGGGCAGTGGGCTGGTCTCTTTTACCAGCTTGAATTTTTTTTTTTTTTTTTTTTAAAACATCAATCATTTCTTCACTTCTAAAGCAATGGGGAAGCAATGGGGAAATAGGGTTTACCATTTTTCTTTCTACACATTCTTTTCATCTCTCTTTGACGACAAAACTATAGTCATATGATAAACGTGCAGTTTTCGAGTGAAAGACGAGTTCAAGTAACTTGGTTGTTAATTTTAGTCCAATATTAGATTGTACTTAAAAGCAAGCCACTTTTTCTTAAAAGAAAAAAAAAACAAAGCAACTTGATACCTAATTTGTATCCTAGTTTAGTATATGTAACTTTATATACATTAATAATTATTTATCATACTTATCACAAACATATCGTATATCATATGAATTAAATTGTTAGATATGACCAAACTTGGCAATGTTTTGGGTTAGAATTGTAATAATGAAACTGATGATACAAGTTCAAACAACCTAAGAGTATTGCTGTTTCAATTTTTTCTAAGGATTGGTATCTTAATTTTCTAAAATTTCTCTAGAAACCTAGTATATCTTTTATAGAGTTTTGCGATATTTTTAAACATTTTGTAAAATATTTTAAAACTTAAGAGAATTTCTGTAAAATTTAATAGCACTTGAGTCTTATTATTATTATTTTTTAGGATATTAAGATTTTAGTCCCTCTAGTTAGCATTAATCTGGGTTTGGTCCACTAGTTTTTGGAATTACTAACTTTAGTCCACTGATTCTCTGACAATACCTATTTCAGTCTCTACCGTCCAATTTCGTTAGATTTCCGTTGACTTCCTTTAGGTCAACAAGGGCTAAAGTTAGATTTTCGTTAACGTTAGTCCACTAGTTTTTGAAATTTATTAACTTTAATCCACTAGTTTTTAGAATTTACTAACTTTAGTCCTCTGGTTCTCTGACTTTCGTTCACTTAACGGAAACCGTTATAGAAGGACTAAAGTTAATAATTTCAAAAACTAATGGACCAAACCCAGATTAACGCTAACTAGAGGGACTAAAATCATAATAACCCTAGATTTTACAAGGAATTCTGTGAACCAAACAGAAAACCAATTAGAAAACCAATCATAATAACCCTAGATTTAGAGGGACTTATTTTTTTAAGGGTAACTTATATATAGAAAACCAATTAAACATTACAAGGATTCTGAAAATTAGCCAGTAAGAATCTCCTCACACAGATCGAGAGGTCTCTCTTCCATCCAATATCGGTTCTCACTAATAGTTAATCCCAATTTTGCTAGAAAATGGGTAACTTGATTAGCACTCGAGTCTTATTACACTTAACCCAAATTAAATTACATAAAAGATATATATTCGGAATTCCCAATTAATTAAGTATATCGTAAAACCCTTTTCTTTCATCATCTTTTAAAGAGAAAATTATTTAATAAAGAAAGGTAATTCATTAGAATTTATTTTAATGAGAAAATTATTTAAATTAAGAAAGGTAAATTCATTAATTATCTTACTTTTACAATTTTGTTTCTCCTAATATAATTCTTCCATTTAATTATTTATTCAATGTCTTATTTTCCTTTTTACTAGTACGAGGTCTGTTCCGAACACACGCCGAACGCATCTCTCTTTATACTTAGAGCATCTCTAATATGAGCGTGGCTTATGAAAAAAAGAGATGCCACGTATGATAAATAGATATTCTGTAAATAATTGTGTCTCCAATGCAACAGTGCATATCCAACCTCAAACTGACGTGGCAAAAAAAATAATAGACATTGTCAACATGACTGTCCACTTTCAGACGGTCTGTTGCACATTCATTTTTTAGGTTGATTCAGTAAACCTTTAAAATTGACATTAATTTTTCATCTATTTTTGGTAAGAAAATAAAATAAAAAAGAAAATAGAAAATAAAATTGGATACGTCATTAAAACAAAATGTGTTTTAAACAGAAGTATTGAAGACCAAATTTTAAGTTGATTGTCTTTCAAGTTCATATTTATGTCACATAGGAAGCAAATCTCTTAACATTGTTGCCATGTCAACAATTATTTATATACAATCAATTTTTACATTGGAGATGCTGTTACTGTTTCTTTCCGTTTGTTTTCTTTTTCCTCTCTAGTCAAATATGACTCGTGCCAGCAAATCTTTGTCAGACTTGTCAGTCTGTGACACACTCACGCCTAAACCTAACTATACATATAAAAAAAAAAGGAGCTGCCTCAATCATCACTTACATACTAATTATTAAACCTTAAGTTAAACTTGTTCATACTAATTAAAAAACCCTACACGTCAGCTTGTTTATTGGATAAACTAACTAATTAAATGATGGACCCATTATTTTGAAAGTGGAAATGTCTTCATGGGAAGCTTATACCCTAACAATTATCTAACAAAACATAGTAGCTATGGGTAGAGTATAATAATTAATTACGAAATGGTTTTTATTCTGTTAAGTCTATCATGAAATAAATTGCAATCTAATTGAATTATATAAGAATGTTTAGATATATATTATTGTACGAATCTTTTTATATCAATTAACTTCAGCCTTTAGATTCAATGGTATCAAAATTAGAGGTGGCCACGGTTCGGTTTCGGGGCGGTTTCGGTTTCGAAACCGCCGGTTTCGGTTCCGTGGCCACCCAAACCGTAACCGTAACCGAAAAAACCGGTTTGGTTTTCGGTTTCGGTTCCGTCGGTTTCGGTTTCGGTTTCGGTTTCGGTTTATTTCGGTTTCGGTTTCGGTTTATTTCGGTTTCGGTTTCGGTTTATTTCGGTTTCGGTTTCGGTTTTATTTATTTTTTCCAAACAAAACCTAATTACAATAATTACTAAACGTAATTAAAATAATGGGAAAAATAATGTTCCAGAATTTTTACTAGTCTTTACCAATTCAGAAGGGTGATTTTTCCTAATATGGTTCCAGTACGTGCCATATCCGAATGATTTGTTGGTCCTGTATATTTTGGAGCAGTAGTTGCACTTGATTTGGATCATCCCGTCATCTAACTGAATTTTCTTCATATGCAATTTGAAGAGATCGGACTTCATCGGCTTTTCTTCTTCACCTGCAACAAATTCATTTGAAGGGGGTTGGGGGGTAGATAGATTTTCATTACTATCAGGGTCATAGAGATTGGGGTCGGGTTCGTCGGAAATTATTAGAGGGGGATTAGGACTACGGGGGAGATCGGATCCAAATTGAGATTGAAGGAACTCGTGGTAAAGTCGGTCGTTATAACTGACATCATCACCTTGGTGTTCCAACAAATCTTGCAATGGACCCTTTCCCTTGTTCAAATTTCTTGAACCTTCTCCCCCACTTGCCATTGAATAATTAATTATAAATACTAATAGTAAAAAATATATATAGATATGTGAGGCACTCAAAATATTGTTGGAATAATAGTGGTAACACTAAGAAAAATAGATAATTGTAAATAAATAATAGATGATTGTAAAAAAAATAGAATTTGTAAATAGATATTAATTTCTATAATAATTGAGAATTAAAGAAAATTGTAAATAGATGATTGTAAAAAATTGAAGAAAAAAATAGATATTAATTTTTATGAAAATGAAAAATAAAGAAAATTGTAGAATGTAGAGACTAGAGAGAATTGAGAATTTGAGATTGAGAGAGATTGAGAGAAGTTGAGAGTGGTGTGAAGAATATTGAAATGGGGGGGTATTTATAGGATTATAGTGGAGGGGCGAATTTACAATTTTAAGAAATTAAGGGAAAAAAATAATATATATATATGGCCGTTGGGACTTGGGAGATGGGTAGATGACCGTTGGTCATCTCACCCAACGCCCAACGGTCATCAATTCTTTTTTTTTGTTTTTTCAATTATGTGGTACGCGTGGCAAGCCGTGATTCGTCGAATTTTTTTTTTTTTTTTTTTACTAACAACGGTCGAAACCGTCGGTTAAACCGCCGGTTAAACCGACGGTTTAACCGTCGGTTTTGGGCAAAAACCGACCAAACCGACGGTTAAACCGGCGGTTTAACCGACGGTTTTGACCGTTGGTTAAACCGACGGTTTGGTCGGTTTTTACCCAAAACCGACGGTTAAACCGTCGGTTTTGGTCGGTTTTCAACCTACCGTAACCGTAACCGAACCGGTTCGGAACCGGTTTCCAACCGGTTCCGTAACCGGCGGTTACGGTTACGGTTCCGGTTTCGGTTTTTCGAAACCGGTTTCGGTTTGGTGCCCACGGTTTAACCGAACCGTGGGCACCTCTAATCAAAATCAATTTTCTGGGAGTGTTTGAATAGAGTCCCTTTAGCTGACGTAATGGAATTCGTATAGTAAATTCATCGGCATTGCACGTGAAAACTCTAGCGGATAGCTAAATACATTGGAAAGGGCAAGATATATGAGGAAAATCTGCTCAATTAATTAGAAAATCAAACACCTTTATGTACATGTAATAATATGCATAAGACACCACCCATATTAATTTAACTCAACATTATTTTCCCCTATATATACCCTCCAATTCTCTTCACTTGACTCACCAAGTCCTTCCAAGAAACACTGAGAGTTTAGAATTATTTTTACCAATAGTGCTTGTTAACCAAAATGGCTGCAAATGGTTACAGGGACCCAGAGAAGCAGAAACTGCTCTTGAAAGAGCATGAAGAAAAGCATTTCATGTCTAGTGAGATTGTCCGCGACATCATTATGGGCGTCTCTGATGGTCTCACCGTCCCTTTTGCCCTCGCTGCTGGTCTGTCAGGCGCCCGAGTCTCCTCCTCCATCATTCTCATTGCCGGCATGGCCGAAGTTGCCGCTGGCGCTATCTCTATGGGCCTTGGCGGGTACTAATTCATTTATTTATTTATCCTTGTTTTTTTGAAATAATATAATCCTTTTCATTTTTCATCTAATTCTTAAAAATGGATGTTTAATTTTGCAGGTATTTAGCAGCTAAAAGCGAAGCTGATCATTACATGAGGGAACTAAAGCGAGAACAAGAAGAGATCATCAATGTCCCTGACATAGGTTTAATTTAATTTCTTTTATTATGAGTGAATAATTCAAAAAATAATGATAATAATTTCATGTTGCGTCCCACTTATTTTACACTTATTTTTTAATATTCTAAAAGAAAGGACATTGAAAGTTTTAGCTCCGGAAGATCTAAAGAATTAAAGAGAAATAATAAAAAGTTTTGAGGTATGGGCAATTACGCAAATGATCTTTGACCATTTATTTATGGCTTGCCCCGCTTAGATCATTAGGTGGCATTATTAAACCCAAGTTTATTATCAAATCAACGAGTGTTAATTTTATGTTAAAAAAAAAGAGTGTTAATTAATTTTGTATTTTTTATTTTGAAGTTATGAAAAAGGTTTATATGCTTCAATCTCCATACAACAATTAACAAATATTAATACATTAAAATGCAGAGGCCGCAGAATGTGCAGAAATTCTATCACAGTATGGGGCAGAGCCCCATGAGTATGAGGGTGTAGTCAGTGCTCTAAAGAGAAACCCTCAACACTGGGTTGATTTTATGATGAGGTATTTTTTCTAATTTCTTTATTTTCAATTAATTCATCCCATTTCTATTCTATATTGTTACATTTATTTTTATTATTTTAATACAAAAAGTGAGGATATATCAACTTAAATTTATTGACTTCATCCTTTAATGTCTTTTTTATCCGTATCTTAAAATATAATGATTGAAAATAGATGCTGCTGTGCCGACAACCTTTGAACAATGAGTAAAATGACTTATTAATGTTTTTAAAAAATTAAATAATAATAAAAAACAATTTAAATTGATATAATCTAACCCCTTTAAAAAATATATATACTCTACTAGTGTTTTTCGATTTTTTGTTTTTACCGAATTACGCTCTGTACTAAAGAGACTTGAATATTTCTATGCGTTTTTTCATGCAAATTCAACATAGGCCAAATGCTAAATATATGATTTTGTTGTAGGTTTGAACTTGGATTGGAAAAACCAGACCCAATGAGAGCACTTCAAAGTGCAGTGACAATAGCTTTATCTTACATAATAGGTGGACTTGTACCCCTCTTGCCATACATGATAATTCCAATTGCAGGAGAAGCTATGGTTGCATCTGTGATATTAACCATATTAGCATTACTCATTTTCGGCTTCGCGAAGGGTTACTTCACCGGGAATCAGCCCTTCAAAAGCGCCATCCAAACCGCCTTCATCGGTGCCATTGCTTCCGCAGCTGCTTATAGCATAGCTAAACTTTTCAGAGACTGATTTTCTTTTCAAATAATGGACTAGTACTTTTGGCTTGTATGCAATGCTCTTTTATTGTTTATGAGTGTTCAGTGGGCAAATTAGTTAATATATCCAACCTGTTTTCATCCGCCTGTGTTCTCAAGTGAGTCTTAATCGTATGTTTACAGCGCCTTACTATTTTCTCTAAAACACATAAACCGGCCGAGCCAGTTTGACAATGATATGGTGGTACAACCGATGTAAATTACCCAACTCTTCTTCTGTCTTGATCATGTGAGTGAAATTCAATCTTAACAACTTATTACATTAACTATATATATATATATATATATATATATATATATTTATATAGACATCGCCAATTCGGTTTATAAAGCTGATACCCAGCTAACACATGATGATCTCTTTTATTATACAGATCCACATGTCTGTTAGGTTAAAAGAAAATTATGAATGAGTCCAAATTACCATCACATGATGAATATGCTATAATGGCAATCTCATCTCTGTTCACATCTTTTCTTTGTTGGGTGTCTCATATAAACATTATATATATATATATATATATATATATATATATATATAATTTTTCTATTGTCATTTCGTTCTGATATAAAATATATCAAGACGAAGAATATAGACCACAGATTAATGAAATTTTTTGACAAATGCTTACACTATGAATCAAAGTATGTAAATCTAATGATCCACATTCTTTCTCCTGATATATTTCATATTAGAACGAATTGACAATAGAAAAATTTTAACATAAAGTAAGTACCTCTATAAAATCCATCGATTTGAATTAATTTTGATCTGAATTTTGATATGAATTTTTTTTTTTTAAATTTTCAAATTTTGTTTACAAGTTAATATCATTGAACTTATCATTAAAAAAAAAATCAAGATCAAAATTCATTTAAAATCAATAGTCTTACTTTGTTTTAAAATCAATAGTCTTACTTTGTATTAAATTGATAGACCTGTCCTGAGACTCGCTATATATATATATATATATATATATATATATATATAATAGTCGGCATTAGGTGCTAGTTGGACGAAAACCCGGTGTCTAGTTTCTATATCGAGTAATCGGTCGGTCAATTTTTTATTTTACTTTATTTTTCTCAGTATAAAAATTTAATCATAAATAAAATCCTTTGCAGATCCATAAATACCAATCAAATCCACAAATTATTAGGCCCATGTATCGCTATTGCGTGATGTCACAGCTTTTAAGACATCCAAATGATGATTTTAAAATAGAAAAGAAAACAACATATAATTCTTCACGGAGGAAAAGATAAAAAAAAATAAACAATTTATCCGATAGTGGCAGCTTTATCTAGGAAAAATTGAAAACCAATGGTTTTTTTTTTCATTTTTATATTTCTCCATGTCACTTCATCTTCTTCTCAAATCTGTGTTTTTTTAATTTATTTACTAGGTTCTGGGGCACATGCAAGCATGTGCTTAAATCAGTATGAGTTTCATATTTGTAAATATACATATCCTTAAAAAATAAGAAACGTCAATATAATACAATTTTAGTTCATGTAAATGTTATTACATTGATATAACACCCTAATGAAATCTTAAACTCATGGGTTTGGCAAGAAGCTCCTCTACACTTGCCTCAAAAGAGAACATTTATCAGGATCCTAAAGATGAGGATCAAGATATAAATCAAATGTGTAGCAAGATGCAACAAATTCTTTGCTACAAGCATAATGAATAATCAAGAAAAATTACTTCCTACACTTTACTGAAGCGGACAGTATGAACCACTGTTCCCTGCACTGACACGTGCAATACAAATGCAGTATCTGTATATGAAGCCCGCCCTCTCTCATATACCAATTGCAATAACAAGCACCACAAAGCAATAATATTAAACAAAAAAAAGCACATTTAAGAAAAATAACACCAATTTCTGTTCTCATAAATCAACAAAGTAGAATCATATCAATTGTGAGTAAAATTAAAAGATTCAATCATACCACATAGCATATATCAGATGAAGACACGGGTGAGTAAAGTCAAGGCATATTAAGGTCCATCATGACAAAGAAAGTTGAAAAACACATTTAGAACTCATATTTAATTTGACTAAAACACTTTCATTGGCGTTATTTAACAAACTGTAGAGAACAATATATGCAACAAAGTAAAAGAGCCCAATTCTGTAATGTAAGCAGACATGACCACAATACATACCTCACTAATGATTTCATTAACCAACTGTTTTGCACTTTCAATCTGTTCACTCGTCCCATCTATCTGTACGGTTCTTTCTGAAGATGTGTCACCAGGGGGGAGATACAAAGGTATGACCTGTTCAAAATAAAAGAAATAAGACAACAATATCATATTTGATTACCAACGAATAACAATCATGATGTCAGTGTAAATTATTACAATTCAAGAACATACCTGAATGCGAGCTCCAGTCCTGGCTTGCATATTTTTAATAGTCTGGCCTCCTTTACCAATTACCAGACCAACCTGAAATCAGATGAAATGTCACAAAAAATCCCAAATAAAATCAGTAATTAAAATCGAAAAATATGAACTTTTGATTACCTTGTTGTTTGGAATTCTCATTACAAAATTATCAGATCCAGCTTGTCCAGTTATCCTTCGAGCAACTATACCAGAACCACCTGTTTCAGCCTGACAGATTTGAAGGCGTAGGATATCATTAATCAACATAAGATACATCCATACACACACAGAAGAACTAAGATTAATTTTTTTTCACGCATTTGAAGAAAATGAAAAAAAAAAAAAAAAACACACACACACAAGCAGAAGGAGAGTGATTAAAGTAAGAATACAATGTAAAATTACATTTTTACATGAATAAAAATAGTTAGTAAAAAAAAAGACAGGAGCATTGAATTAGAGTAAGAAAATAAGGGTGTACCTCAGCAAGAACATCATTGATAAGCTGCTCTGCCTTAGAAATTTGTTCAGAAGTACCCATGAGCTCTACCACTCTACATGGAGAATTGAGGTCAGCGTCTGTCTCGAGTAACCTGAATCTTTGCTCCAGATTGAAGTTGCAGATATTTGATAGTCTCTCCACCTTTGCCAATGATGATACCAACCCTCATGTTCGGAATTTCAATCTTCTTACCTGTACCAATACCCTGGTAGCCGCCGCTATATGAAACAGGAATGGCTGAAGGGACTGGGCTCGGCTTCACATCTACAATAAATCATATAGTACTCGATTATTTTGCAACTAAACTCAAATAATCCACACAAAAAAACAACTGAGAATAACAGCAAACAAAACATATGCAGTGAAGAATTGGACACCCTTAACAAAAAACCCTATAAAACCCAGGAACAAAAACATTAAACATATTATATTCGTACTCAACCAAACAAATAAATACCATAAAAGTACACTCCAAATACAAGTAAGATCTGAAAGATAAAAGCAGAGAAAATAGGACCAAATAATAAAAATAAACAGAGAGAGAGAGAGAGCAA